>OY744481.1:367860752-368024286 GCA_963556165.1 Tipula helvola
TTCCATAGCCATTCAAAAACGTTGCGTATAATTTGTGATAATTCTGAATTTACCAGAGCCAATTTAAGCTAACAGAGGTTAAAGCTGCGGAGTTTGGAACTAGATGCACAAAAATGTACTAGATGTACAATATTGTTACATACTTACATATCTTGGAGGCAGATGAAATCACTAGTCTCAAGTCTCATGTAACGACCAAAATCCGTGCTCAGGTCTCAAAGTACTGATTTCGAAAATTTAGATAGATTATGGCTAAAAAACCGAAATTGTAGCCAAGGAGATTCAGGGATTGAATCATGAAATCCGGCCGGAAATGCCTGTCGTTTATATTGTAAAATGTCATCGCTAGCAAATTCGCTCGGGAAACAAACCGTATTATGAAATGGGGGCGATATCATGAAATCCGGTAGCGGTGGAATTTTGACGGAAATCGCCCGGTTTTACAAAAAACGGTATCATAAACACCGTCAATTTCCGTCAAAAATCGTCCGTTAGATATTAGTTGGCCGATATCGCCCCATTTCATAATACGGCTTGTTTCCCTGTCGGTTTTGCTACTGGTGACATTTTACAATATAAACGACCGGCATTTCCTACCGCATTTCATGATCCCACCTCAGTTCTTGAGGCCTGCCCCCAAGTCTACAACAAGCAATGGGACAACACTCGGCTCACCGAACCTGAGTAAACTAAAATGCAGTGGAACGCACGAAGGCCTGGAAGACAGGTAATGTTAGAGCCACTCTTACGAGGGCAAAAAAGATCACTGAACCAAAGTCAGAAGACTCTTATCTAGGCTCACAGCTGAAAAGGATTAAATCGCAGGAAGAAAGTCTTAAGATCGCTAAAAGGACGAAGCTCCACGCTACCGTTATGAGGCCATTCAATGAGTTCCTCAAGGATCAGCTAGTTGAGGCAGTTACTGACCAGTCCCAGGAGGATGGCAGTATTACGGCCACCAATTGGAGGAAGATGAAAGGGGCCTCAGCCACCAGCTACCTAAGAGTCTTGTTGGAAAACTCCGGACCTCCTCAGACTTGTCTCGAGAGGGAGGTTGGCACTGAAATCAGGTTAAACTGACTACTTGTGTAGATCAGAGATCTCTGCTCCTTTATAAGAAGGCAGTGGAGGGACCTGGCGAGATATGGCCCGCAGTCAGCCCTGCTGTAGGCCTGGTGCCCCTAAGCTAATCTTTAAAATGCTGCAGATTGGCAATACGGCTTTGTCACCGAATGAAAAAGTAACTGATGCGCTGGAAAAAACCAATGGTACTATTAGCGCTGGCTTTAGTAACACTCAAAGTTTATAAGAAGGATGCGGAACATCCCGAGTACCAAAGTTGAATTGGAGCACTTCCGCTCCACTTAAAAGCTTATCTAGGTGGCTTGAGGAAGCGGAGAGCCAATTAGAAACTCTTGCTACTGATACGGAGACTCTCAGAGGGCTTTACATCAGACTCTAAGAGTACCAGCTGCTCTCCTGCTCAAAATTGGGAAAGATGGGCCAGACGCTGTCTTGATCCAAGAAACTTGGGTCACTAAAGACCGCGTAAACTTGGGTTCAAGACTCCGAAGTATACATAAATGCACGTGAAAAAGAGGGTAAGATTCGGTCATGCATTCTCATTAAAACTAGATGACCTCATGTTATCTTAACTAGATGGTAGATCAGTTCAACATCCATCAAATATGGTTGCCAGAGCATTTCAATAGTACAGTGAATATAAAATCTAATAAGCTGGCTTGACATGGCATCATAGGCCATACTCCAAAAAGTAGAAGGGATATTGAAATGCCTCTTGCGTCATGCAAACTACTGCTTCCGAAAGAAGCTAGAAAGTTGACGAACGGATCAGGTCAGATGGTCAAATACCCAAATAGTAATTCATTTGTAATTACCCGGCAGGTCTAGCTTAAATTGGTGAGATCTAGACACTTGATCGCACTTCAGCGATGTCAAGTCAGGATGATTGTTGGAGTGAATAAAGGGCACTGTCTCATAGGTAGGCATCTCAGTATAATTGGGTTCTTCCCACATGACTATTGTCGCAGTTGTGGAGACGAAGAGGAGGAAGACAGAGTACTTCATCTTCTTTGCGCCTATTCTCCTCTGGCCCGAAACAGGATATAGGTTTTAGAGGTATCAATTTAAATCAATTTTAATGCAACTCAGTAGGATGGACGTCAGGAGTATCCAGTACTTTATCAACAGCTCGAAATGGTTTCAATGAGTAGGCAGATAAATAATAAATAATGGTATGGTTACGGACCAGCTCGTGATTATCACTGGATTTTAACCCTCGTGTTTTTTACAGACCAAATTATTTTATTTTCATTACATAAATAAAATAAAATGTTAAAATACTTACAGATTCCCTCAACCGGCAATCCCCGTCCCATGCTCCGTAACACACCTCCCGTAAAATAAAACGAATCTTATTGCAGCGACCATAAAATATCATAAGTATATTGATAAATAATGCTAAATTCAGCAAATGATAGATCGTAAAGTTTAGTCCCATCATAAATTGAATAAAACGGTCGAAATCTGTTCGTTTCATCACAAAAACACCGTAATAGTAATTAAATAATTCCAAAATAGTTCGACCCAAATTTAATACAAAATAAATTATAAATCGTTTCGAATATTTATCGTTGAGTGACCGTTTAATTGAATGAATTTTATAAAGTATTTGAACGACTTGATCCAATTCATCGCATACATCACTCATAATATATTGGCTTTGATTATTGAGCGCATCAATCACTTTCTGTAATTTTTGCTTAACATAATTCATTATCACCGTTAAAATTATGATTATTAAAATTAAATTAATTAATATAATCACTTCTAAATTAAATAAAAGGTAAGTGGTTGTTTGCACAAATAAGCTGAAACCTTTAGTCTTTCTGTTGACTTGATCTAAAATCATAACAGTCATTAACATAAGGCTGCTACCACAAACTGACACTAAAACTATGGTATTCAATCGAAAATTTAGTTTAGATTTTGTATGCAAAATTTGGGCCGAACTAAATAAATTATATAATTTGAACACTTTTCGAATATTAAGAACATCGTAATTATGTTTGAACAGCACATCATAATATGTGACACTGCACACCGATACCATAATAATTATCAGCATAAGGTAAGAGGTGAAAAATACAAAGCCACGATTTTGCACCAAAAGGAAAGATATAAACAGAAAAATCGGATAGTTTATCAAGATGAACATAAAGATCGTATGGATTCGGTAGAATTTTATCTCTTTCATAGTAATCCTTCCGTTTTTGATGATCACATAATGTTTGAACAGGCCGTATAATTGAGCCAACAAAAGTGTTATTTGGATTGTTCGTAAACTCATTTTTATGAAATAACCGGTTTTACGTGACTGATTATTTTAGTCAATTAAAACCAGATTAACTAATCGATAAGTATTTTAATAACGAAATGATTAATTGTTAATTAATTAAATATTAATTTAGTAATGGTTTAAATTTGAATTCGTTGGGTTTGTAGTTTGCGTTTCACTGTGGCCTGATGATATCGAAAGACAAACTTCTAAAATGCGCAGGAATAACCTGATGATTGATTACGGCGAATAACAATCAAGGGAATTAATATTAATAATTAATTATATTAAAACATTAGAAATCATATGTTAATGATGTTTAACTCTAGAATTAGATATTACTGGGAAGAATGTACATTATATACATATAAAACAATTAAAATGTAAGCAACCTCAAAAATTAGGAATTGAGGTAAGATAACTCAAAGGGGCTACTAAAAGAATGTGATTCATCTATTTCATTTGACATAAGGCCCAACTAATTATTGATTGGCATTATTTGACTGTTGCACGAAGACTTGGCGAAAAATTTTCTCAAGCTACTAAGGAATACTCTGTGAAGTAATTAAAAAATTTTAAGAGCTTGAAGTTATCCCAGGAAAATTTGAAATTACCTCTGACAACACGAGCGTAACAACCTATCGCAGATTTTTTTTCTATACACTATTCAA
The DNA here is from genome assembly GCA_963556165.1 of Tipula helvola. NCBI lineage: Eukaryota > Metazoa > Arthropoda > Insecta > Diptera > Tipulidae > Tipula > Tipula helvola. The sequence goes on from OY744481.1 coordinate 367,864,782, forward strand.
ATCAATAAATCCTGCGATGGTTTTTTTTTGCACGTGTAAAAGTTCTGGGATGTATTTTAATGGTCGTACACTTAAAATAGTGTAGAAAATAGTCTGGGATGGATTTTTACGCTTGTGTATACAAGATCATATTGCTTTTGCTCGTTTGAGTAATTTATTATTCAAAACAATAACATGAATCTCACAGTGATTGTCGCAAGATGTCATTGGTAGGGAATAACAGCCTTAAGTCTCTTGGTCTCTTGAATCAAATGGTGCAAAACTCAACATTGATAAATGGCGTAGACACCATTTGATTCAAAACACTTAAGGCTATTATTCACCATCAATGGCACCTTGCGACAATCTCTGTGAAATTCATGTTATTGGTTTGAATAATAAATTACTGAATCGAGCAAAAGCGACATGACTTAACAAAACAATATTGGCGCTGTATCAAACCCAAGATACACAAGAGTGACATTAGAAAGCGATGCCTTCATCAGAGGATTAAGCAAAATCATCGGAGCTTATCTCCTATGAGAGAATTAGTGATAATGGCCGATAAATTAGAAAAGGAACTAAGGTATAACAAAGCTTCAACAATAATCAAGTCAATCAACAAAATAACAGAATGCCATAGTATGCGTCAGTCAAATGCCAGCTATGTGAACGAATTGGACATGTAGCAAGCGAATGTTCAGAGAATATTTGTATACCCAATAGCAAAAGGACTAATACTCACCTTCAAAGTTCTTGTTTACGCAACCAAGAGGACTAGTGACATCAATATAATGCCGGCTAATCACCAAATTATACAAGAAAAAAGCAACACCTTCCATCTTGATCAGATAAATAAAGGGCTGGTAAACATGCAAATCAACTAAGGGCAGCTCCGAAAGACAATTAGTTGACCAATCAAGCTCCACGTCAATCATTTTCATGGCAATGGGGCGACTTGACGATGAGACAAAGAAAGGCTTGCGGAGATACAAATCTGCTTAAGAGGATTTCCCGATGCTGCAGAGCTTCTTAGATTTTCTATTAAATTGAGTTGACGCCCTTACAGAAGTTAAGTCATCTAAAAAAAGCCAGAACACAAATTGCAACCAGTCAGTAAGATTTGATACAGTGGATCATTACCAGTACCTTGCAAACTATATAACGGAGATCGTCATCGTCTTTTTGAATGTACGCGTTTCAAATTTATGGCATTATCTGAGCGCAGAAACTTTCTAAAGGAAAACCAGAGATACTTCAACTGTATGGGAAGAAATCTTGCCGTCTACCAATATCGCTCAAGAGGAACATGTTAAATTTGCAAAAGGAGACGTCACACTCTTGTTCATTCCGATTCTGAAGAAGTATAGCGGGCAACCAACAAAGTTCAATTGAAAGCGCTTTCGGCAGCAATCCTAAAGTATCAACCAGCGAAACATATACATCAGCTGTCATCAAGGATGTAAATATCGCTACTGGCATATTATTCGAGGATTGCTGGCTGGACTCTGGTTTAACCATATCATTCCTCAAGGAATCGTGTATTAATAAACTAAACCTAGCCAAATCAAATGCAAGAGTTGCAAAGCAGGAACATCCAAGGGACTAACATACCTTATTATAAGATCGAGAGTCAATTGTGATGTTATTTATCAAATTTTACGCGACGAATTAATGACAATAATGAACTCGGCAGGCTTTATTCTCAAAAAGTGATAAGCGAATCATCCCAAAATATTGGATAACATCGAAGAAGCAGATTTACAAATTATCGAACGGGAATTTGCAACGAGTGAAGCAATAATATCAATGCTTGGCTTATACTACCAATCATCATGAGATTCTTTCAAATTTCGAGTGTGCCTACTTGTGGTAGCAACACAACCACGAAACGCGAACTACTCTCTGAGTCATCCAGGATATCATGATATTATATACATATTCTTTTTTATATAATCAATGGTGTCATAAATTTATAAAACTATTATTTTAGTACACTATTTGTTTAGTCAAGAAAAAGTAAAGTGAAGTGGTTTTATCTTTTAATTAAGTTCAACATCAGCTAATCCAAAAATTTGGCAATATTTGAGATTAAATTAACTTAATTTGAATAATTGCTATCGAACTTCAATTGTGCTAAATATAATTGTGCCACTTCATGGCAAATTTAAATGTTAGATAATGCATATTCCAATCCAATCACTCTTTCTAAAAATGATAGCTAAATTAAAAATTACGCTCGACAGAATTCTTTTCATTAACTGCCTGATGCTGAATATCAAAAACCACCGCGGAGCGCTGATAAGGCAAATATTCTTTAAGGAAATTAATTTATCAGATTCTGTAACATTTTGTACTGAGTAACCATTATAACTAAACTTCAGATAGTTGAAAAATGGTTTTAAAATTTTACTTTAATTTAAGAACGGATATTTTAATAAATTTGAAGCTTTAAGAAACACATGCAGAAAATTATCTCAACAAGTGTGTACACGAAGTAACATGTTCATAACATTAAAAAACTTTATTTACTACAAAAATGATCACATTCAATTAATAAAATAAAACACTTAACTACAATTCTACTTACCCATTAAATTAACTACAAACTAACTTCGCGAACACAAGAGGAATTTTTATTTAATTTGAAATCGTCACAAAAATATCGACAAGCAAGAAACAATACACAATCGCCATTTTGACATCTTCAATTTGACTTCGTTGAAACGAATCAAAGGGAAAACAAACGAATTTCAACAAAATTCAAGGATAGTGAGATTCTCGTATATACGATTTAAAAATTATTGAGGTATATTGACACGGTCGATTTAGTTTGAAAGATATAATTATACATATTGTGAAATATTTTTAGCAGCTTGGAGTAAAATTTCAGAACAGTTCAAATACTGAAATTTAATTCGAATATAGAATTCGAAAGACGTTTAATAAGTCCAAGTAAATTACGTATTTTAGTTTTAAAGCGCTTATTTGTTTGAAACTGTATTCTTCAAATAAATAAATTTAGCATTTGAAATTCTAAACATTTTTAAATAGAATTTTGAGATTTATAGAAATATTGATTACAAATTCATTTTGTTAAAAAAGTCATATAAAAGGGACACATGTTTAATCGTAATCGAAGGAACCCCTCAGCAAAAACAACCATTAGCCAGATATACGATCAAATCAGAAATGGCAAACAAAATCCAAGGATATCGTGCAATCCATTATTGCAGGTCATCACAGAAAGATAAAATTATATAGAACGATATTAACGTAGAAATCTTAACAACACACAAACCAAAAACTATCAATAAAATCATGCTGTTAATACCATTTCATTCCAGGAACAGCTAGTAACTTATATAAAACAGTTAATCGATTACCACATTTTACGACAACCAATACAAAAGCTATTTGACTTTTTAAAATAAATTGGTACTTAATACTTACAGTTTCTACCAAACGGGAATCCTCCTCTCGTGCACAATCACAAACCTCGCGCAAACTAAACCGAATTTTATCAATGCATTCATAAAATATCGTAAGTATTCTAATAAATAATGCCAAATTTAATACATGATAGATCATAAAGCCTATACCCGCGAAAAATGAATTATAGCGATGATACCTTGGTAAAGTGGGCAGAAGAACATTGTAATAGTACAGGAACACTTCAAAAGTCGTTCGTGCCATATTCGATATGAAATACATTAGAAATCGTTTGGAATATGTATCATTGACCGATCGAATAATTTTATGAATCTTATAAAGGATACGAATGATATAATCCAATTCATTACACAAATCACACACGTTATAATATTTGTTCTGATTATTGAACGCATTAATCACTTGTTGTAACTTTTGCTGTAGTGAATTCATTGCCACACTTAAAATAATGATCATTACCATTAAATTAATCACTATAATCACTTCAAAATTAAATAAAAAGTACATGGATATCTCCGGAAATATATTGTAACTCTTAGGTGGATGAACTCTTGTCTCGAAAATTATGGCTAACAACAAAATAAAACTGAGACCATAAAATGTGGCGTTAACATTAAAATTTAATTTTGATTTTGAGTTAAACATACCGACTGAACTAAATAAATTATTTAATTTCAATATTTTTCGTATGATAAGCACATCATAATTATATTTGATCATTAAATCATAATATGTGACCCAGCATGTAGTATAGAATGTTGCGATTAGTATAAAATATGAGGTGAAAAATACTAAGCCATGGTTACGCATCATCACTAGTAGGAAATTAAATGAAATAATTCGATAGTTTAGTATGGCAAAGATTGTGATCGAACAGATTCGATAGAATTTTATCTCTTTCAGTGAAATTTTTCCATCGTTTTCAATGATTAAATAATGTTTGAACTGGCCATAGAATTGTGCTATCAAAAGTGTTAAATTTATTGTACGCAGAGGCATTTTCAAACGTGAAAGCAACCGTATCTCTATTATGTGACTGACCTTATAGTTTAGTGAACTAAATATTTAATTCCCTAAGCGCGCAGGTGATAAATAATTTTACCAGGAAATGATTAATTGGTTATTACTATTAGTTAAATAATAAATTTAATTTCAATCAATAAGTTCTGACATAAAATATTTGTTTCGAATAGCGAGTGCTGAAAATTCGAATAACTTTATAAATAGTTTAATCAAATTAATAAATGTAAAAAAAAATGAATGTATGAGGTCTTTTAATGTGCGGAGCTTTAATCTATAGTAAATATAGTTCGTTCTACAGATGAACAAATAGGAAAACTGATTTGCTAGGTCTACTATCGGGCGCACTTCTGTATATCGGATTTTCGATTACTTTAATCGGTGCACCGTCGAGTACATGGCAAATAAATAGCACCGTGGACTTAACCTAGCCAAATAGCGGCGGATTTCCAATATTGCAAACACCCGAATTTTATAGCGGAATAACATTTGGATAACTTGTCAAGAACTAAATTTTTGTGTTATGTGGTAACACCTGGTTTTGATTTTGTATGTAAAACGAACAGAGAAAAGTAGTTATTGAAGGAACATGACAAGTGAAAGCTAAAATAGATGTTTATGATAAAATTCTGAACCCTATATTAAAAAAATAAATCAAATCGACTTAATTAAGAAAATATCGTAAACAAAGTGGAGATGGTGGGACCTAGCCGAGAGAATATTGAATGGTCACAAGTGAAGTCAAAAGTATAGACACAGGTGTAGTTAAAATTGTAGTCAAAAGTGCAGTCACAAGTGTAGTCAAAAGTGTAGCCAAAAGTGTCGTCAAAAGTGTAGTCATAAGTGTATTCCCAAGTGTAGTCAAAGTCTAGTCCCAAGTCTAGTCAAAAGTGTAGTCACAAGTGTAGTCAAAAGTCAAGTCCCAAGTCTAGTCAAAAGTGTAGTCAAAAATAAAACCTTGTGGTTTGTAGTCAAAAGTGAGGTCAAAGGTGCAGTCAAAAGTGTGGTCAAAGAGTAGTCAAAAGTGTAGTCATAAGTGTAGTCACAAGTAAATTCAAAAGTGTAGTCTAAGTTTAGTCAAAAGTGTAGTCAAAAATGTATTCTCAATAGTGTAGACTGTAGACAAAAGTGTTGTCACAAGTCTAATCAAAAGTTTAGTCAAACCTGTAGTTAAAAGTGTAGTTAAAGGTGTAGTCAAAAATGTAGATTAAAGTCTAGTTAAAAAGGTTATAACAAGTGTATTCAAAAGTGTCGTCAAAAGGTGTAGTTAAAAGTGTAGTCAAAAGTGTAGTAAAAAGTGTGGTTACAAGTGTATGTAAAAGTGTAGTTAGAAGTGTAGTCAAAAGTGTAGTCAAAAGTGTAGTCATAAGTGTAGTCAAAAGTGTAGTTAATTTTGTCAAAAGTATAGTCACAAATGTAGTTAAAGTGTAACCAAAAGTGTAGTCATAAGTGTAGTCACAAGTGTAGTCAAAGTCAAGTCCCAAGTCTAGTCAAAAGTGTAGTCAAAAATAAAGCCACAATTGTTGTCAAAAGTGCAGTCAAAGGTGTAGTCAAAAGTGTGGTCAAAGTTTAGTCAAAAGTGTAGTCAAAAGTGTATTCTCAGCAGTGTAGTCAAAAGTGTGGTCATAAATGCAGATTAAAGTCTAGTCAAAAAGGTAGTGACAAGCGTATACAAAAGTGTAGTCAAAAGTGTAGTCAAAAGGTGTAGCTAAAAGTTTAGTCAAAATTATAGTCATAAGTTTAGTCAAAAGTGTAGTCAAAAGTGTAGAGGAAACTATAGTCAAAAGTTTAGTGAAAAGTGTAGTCACAAGTGTATGTAAAAGTGTAGTTAGAAGTGTTGTCAAAAGTGTAATCAAAAGTCTTGTCAAAAGTTTAGTCAAAAGTGTTGTCAAAATTGTAGTCAAAAGTGTAGAAATTGTTATCAAAAGTGTAGTCAAATTTGTAGACGAAAGTGTAGCAAAACTGTAGTCTTTTGTGCAGTCACAATTGTATGTAATGGTATAGTCAAAAGTGTCGTTAAAAGTGAAGTCACATACTTGTGAGTGATATTCAAAAGTGTAATCAAAAGTGTAGTCAATAGTGTGGTTAAATTTGTAGTCACAAGTTTAGTCAGAAGTGTAGCCACATTTAATTGTGAGATATCATGACCTGATAGTATGATGGTACGATGTTACGAGGATATTATGAAGATTGTTTGATGGTAAGATATACCATCTAGACCGTGGGATGATTTTATGACGGTGTGATGGTTCAGCGTTACTATGGTACGAAGATATAATTGCATGATGGTTCAATGGAATAATTATATGATGGAATGATTGTTTAATGTTATGATGGTACGACGGTACGTATGCTGGTGTGATTGCACGTTACTGTTAAGGTATGATGGTGAATAGGATTAGAGTTGAAATTGAGTTTGTTTTGAGTGGGAAGTTCGGTTAGGGATCAATTTGGCGTCGAATTTAGGGTTTATTGGAAGGATAGATTGAGTTGAGTTGTGTAATAAAAGACGTGCGATGTCATTTAAGATTACATTGGTAGTGTCCTTTCTTTATTATGCACTCTAATTATATTTGAGTTACCCTACAACCCATACATTCATTATACGTTACATCCCCATTTTTATAAAGATACATTATGAGCGGTTATTATTTGAGAAAGTATTTAGACAATTAATCCTTACAAATTTATCTTTCCAAAATTATCATCACTACATGTATCTAAACCTAATAAGGGTACTATTTAGTAATTCATGGTTTCTCCTTTAATTTAAATTGACTTTCTTTCAAACTTATTCCAAGACTTGTTCTAAACTACTCAAAGGTAGTCCTTACTAATCCTATTAATATTACTGACGAACTAATAATAATAAAATCTGTTGTTTTTACAGGTCTAATTTCTTTACTGGTTTTATGATGCGTCCATATCTGCTTGTTTGTAACCCAAATCTTCTTCCTGAATTGTTAGTCACCCGATTGTCAACTGTATTCTAATTTGCCATACTGTTGGAGTTATCTAGATCGTTCGAACCATTGTTGTCATCGTTTGGCATTTGATATATTCTTTGAGTTAGTTGTTCAGCCCCATTACTGTTGCTTTTTGAAAGCATAACTACGATTTCTATTGGTGTATGGATGGACGCTCTGCATTTGGCAATGTGTTTCGAATTTCTTCTTAAAACGCTGCTTTCAGCTGTTTCTACGACGTATATGACCTTGGGGCATCTGACAAACTTTTGATTTTACCCGATACCCATTTTCTAACTGGTGATCTAACTGGATTCTAACTACATCACCTGGTTTAAATTCTTCTGATAATTTGCTATTTTGGTCGGCATACTGCTTCTGAACTTTACGAAGAATGTGAGACGTTCGGATACATTATTTACCACCACTGGTTTTAGTAATTCTTTTAACCTTGCTATAGCTGATCTGATGATACGACTAAACAATCTCTGGTTTGGTGATTGTCAGTGTTCATTTCGAGGCATGTTTCTATAGTTCAATAAAGCAAGATACACATCTGTATTATCTTTAATGCATTTTGTTAGTAACTTCTTCTCTGTCTCTCCAAACCATGGTCTGCTAGACCATTTGAGCGTGCGTATTTTGAACTAGAAAATTTCTATGTGATCGACCAGTCTCTCGTGAACTTTTGAAATTTTTCAGACTTGTATTGTGTTCCATTATCTAACTCTAGTATTTCCGGAATACCATACACAGAAAACCATGACTTTAACTCTTTGATAACTTCCTCTGACTTTATGCTGCTCATAAACTTGAAATCAAAAAATCCCGAATAACTAGCACAACTATTCACGTAATCTGTAATGTCTTTAATCATTCCACGCCAGTAGAACATTTGACTAGCTCTACTGTAGTATCTTGTTATAACAAAATGTCCAAGATGAATTGCTTTCAGCATTTTTTTTTATTTGTGATTTTGGCACAATTATTTTTATCCCTTCAAAGGCAATGCCATTATAATTCGCAATTTCTTCTCTGAAATTATGGTACGGTTTAATCACTTCACTCAATACTTTTGTATCATCTGGCCATCCTGATTGTAAAATTTGTATCAATTCTTGAATTTCGTGATCATTTCTTGTTGCTTCTACTAGTTCAGCTTTTGCACTATTCGACATGTTCAGCGCTAAATAAACTTGAAGTTTTTCCTCTTCTTCAACAATATCATTTTTACAGTCTCTACTGAGTGTAGCGGCTAGATCCATTGTTGTGCTTTTTTATAAATTATAGTTGGTGAATATTGTTTTACGTTAAATAGTATTCTCTGCAATCTGGCTGTACGGTTTATGATCGCTTTGTACGGTAAGTTTCTTTTCCATAAACATACTCATGGAATTTTGTACAAGCCCATCTAACTGCTGCTGATTCTAATTCAATTGGTGGATATCTTTGCTTAGCTTTGGTCAATGACTTAGACGCAAATTCTATTGGCTGAACGTTTTGTAGCAGCGCGGCTCCAAAATTTTTATAACTTGCATCGACCTGTATTATTACATCTTGATTGGTATCAAACAATTTTAACACTGGCGGCGACGAAAACGATTCATTAAGATTGCGAAATGCTTCATCGTGTTGGTCAGTCCATATCCATTCTGAATTTTTTTCGAGTAGAATTCAACCAGCGTTATTCCTGACAAATTTGGAATGAATTTTGACAAATACGTTGCCATTCCTAGTTTGGTTTATTTAACTGTCGGATCGCTTTTTCTTTTCCAGATCTATTACTAAACCATCCATTAACACTAAAAATATGGCCCAGAAACTTTGTTTTTTGACACATTCCATATGCCACCAATTTTTTGATTACCCTGGGCGTATATAAGTATTTCGAGTTGTTCCAACGTTTCAGCATGAACAAGTATGTCCTCCATTGAGTTCTCTACATTCTCAATTGACTGTAGGATTTAACCCATCACATCTTGGAAGACTTCCGGAGCAGACGCTAACCCGAACGGCAATCGTTTAAATGAATAGCGTCCCCAAGGAGTGCCCATTGCCAGATATTTTTTTGTTTTTGGTGACACCTTTATCTGCCAAAAACCTCTTTTGCAATCCAGTACTGTAAAATACTTAGACTCTGGATTTTCGACATAATCTCCTCAGCTGTTTGTAATGGATGATATCTTCGGATTATAATTTTATTTACGTCTGTATAGGATAAATACAAACCCGTAGTTTGTCATTTTTCTTCACTATTACCATAGGCGATACCACTTGAGTAACCTCATGTGTTTTCTCTAGAACACCTAACTCTATCATCCTGTCTATTTCTTTTGAATTTCAAACTTTGGATCTTCCACTAAATCGATATCGTAGATGTAATTTTTTATATACCCTAAACCGTCGAAGATTTCCTCCTGAACCTTCAATTCCTGTACTCTAAGCACTAATTTTAAATTTTTGCAAGTTTGTTTTCCCAAAATCGGTGACACGTTTGCATTAACTACTAAAAATTTTATCTAATGATTTTCATCTCGTGGTACACAGTTCGTTTTAATTTCACCTATATCGTTTAATTTCTCGTTATTGAACACTGTCAAGTGCTTTGCGTTTGACGGTTGTATTCTAATATTTATTTGGCCTACTATTCGTTTTGGAAGTACGTTACACTGCGCGCTAGTGTCAAGCTTGACTTTGACATTTGTTTTGTCTAGTTTGATTTCTTAATATCAATTTTTGTTGTCGTCATGATTGTTTTCATGAACTGATTCTACAAACACATCTTTGTCATTATCACTATTCGTTGAATTTGAATCAACCATTGTCACTTCATTTGTCTGTCTTTTACTTGACCTACACATTTTTCCGAAATTACCTTTTCCCTTGCATTTTTTGCAAATTTATCGATAAGCCAGACGGTTCCTACGTCGATGTGTCTTTCCGCATCTCTTACAATCAAATACTTCCGATTCACAATTCTTTGAATTATTCACGGACTTATTATTTTTAGGTTGAATGAAATTATCGCGTTTGTATTGGTGTTTGTTGATTGCATCTACGTTGTTATTACTTGGAGCTTTCATCTGATTTATTTGTCTAGAAGCTGCCTCACTCGTTCTACACGTCGTTACTGTTTTATCCAACGTAATATCATCTTATCATGCTATCACTTAATATTCCGACTATTATTTTATCTCGGACCAAGCTGTCTTCTAATATACCGAAATTGCACTTTTTTCCTTGTGATTTTATTTTGGTTCGGAATTCATCAAACGTTTCCCCAACGACTTGGCACAACTTTTTAAACCATAACGCTCGCCTCAAACGTTATTGATATTTTTGGTGCGAAATATTTTTCGAAGTTTTCTTTTAGTTTTCCTAAATTTTTAACGTCATCGACGGACAAATTAAATATTTTAAATATTTCGATGGATTCATAAAGCTCGAAACAGAACAAGAGCGACAACGACGAGCGTCGACGAATAAATAAAAAATATCGCCACGATATCGCTGTAGTTAACATAACAAGAGCGTGAAGGTTGATTTACATATGCGACGTGTGATGTGTGACAAGTGGAAATAAATGTGACGCTTTTTTGACAACAATTTACATTTGTGACGAGTTCTGCCACGCACACTTTATAAAATTGTTTATATTTTAATTTTTATTCTTCAAAAAGCTTGATAGCATACATTCAAAAAATTTGTATGTATTTGTGCGAAGGTAACGGAAAAGATAAAATTAAACCATCTCTCGACGTGTGGCGTGTGCCGTGTGACAAATGTCAAAATATTCGTGTCTGATTGGCTAGAAACTCCCGTCACACGTCGCACATCGCATATGTAAATCAACCTTCAGCGCATGGCAATAAAAAAATAACAACAAACACATGCAAGAATATTATAAATTAATATTGCCAAGTAGACGGTGGCGGGTGTAGATTTTCTGTTTTATTTTATGGGTGACGCTGCATTTCCGTTGAAGAAAATCCTACTGCGCCTAAAAAACCTCAATATTTTTATTTTATACATATAATCATCAAAATGTTGCAAATGGAATACAAATTGATTGACAAAATGGTTCATAATATGACAGCTATCGTATGGCCTACTTAAAAATATAGAAAAAAGCAGTTGGCAACATTGTTTCGCAGGCGATAAAATTAGAAATAGATTCTAAAGAAAGTTCGGCGATATTGTCGTCGTCGCCAGCGACATTGGTTCTGTTAGCATCGTATGGTTTCTGTGTATTTTAATTTGACAGGCGTCATCGCTCGTCGTCGACGCTCTTGTTCTGTTTATACAAATCGCCATAAACGTATAGCAACTTGTATTTCATTGCTCTTTTTGTTTAGCTGTGTGGCAATCGGAAACCATTCAAATTGTTATTTGAATTGTTTGCATGCTTTCGGCATGTGTACATTATTGAACAGCAATAGTGGTGGTGGTCTCATATATGATGACGATGATGGCATCGTTTCAGTTCAGTTCAGTTCAGTTTTTATTAATTTTATAAACACTTTTTACATTTTACTCTGACACCATGTAATAAAAGACGTGTGATGTCATTTAAGATTACATTGGTAGAGTTTTTTCTTTATTATGCACTCTAATTATATTTGAGTTACCCTACAACCAATACATTCATTATACGTTACAAGTTCATAATCGCATTTAGCTCTAGAATCTAGTTGATTTTGGGATTGGGTTGGCCATTAAGTGTGAAGTTGATCAAAAAGTTGAGATTTGGTTCGAGCTAAGTAGTTGAATTGAAAATTCCAATTTGGCTTTGGAGTGTTCGAGAAGATATTTGGCCTTCTTCCGTTACAAACGTTGACGGTTACGTTTTCCAAGGTATTTGGCTGGATGCAGTATAAAAAAAACCCTTACTATCCGATTTCAAAAGAATGCTCTCTGAACCCAATAGTTCTTCGGAATCACAATCTAGCGTCAAATTCAGAGACAGAATCCATCAGGGATGCCAAGATTTTTGGTAGCTGAGAATTAAGTTGGGGATTTGATTTTGAAGTTAGCTCGAATTGAGTTCATATACGCGAGTTTGTCGTCGAGTTGAAAGTTTAGCAAGTTTTCCTGGGTTGAGGATGATTTGGAGTTGATTTAGTTGTTAAGTAGGGGATTTATTTGAGGTTTGTGTTGAGATTTGAGTTGTAATTCAGTTTCGCGCTGCTTTTGAGTTGATCTGACTTGACGATTGCCGTGTTGACAGCAGGCGTTGAGTTCAGGTTGAATTGAGGGTTGAGTTGTGGTCTTGTAAAGTGTTGTGTACACTGTACAGGTTGAGCGAGGTGTTAGATTGAGGATTTATTTGGTTCAGAGTCAAGGGGTGAGTTGGGTTGGAGGTTTAATTGAGGGTTGAGTTAAAGTTGGGCTTTTTTGGCGGTGATTTAAGGTACGTTGAGATGGTTCCTATTAGCTTGTAGTTTTTTGAATCGAATAGACTTAGAAATTGAGCTGGCTGTTGAGTCTGGAGTTGAGTAGGAGATTTGGCTCGAGCTGGGGTTGAGTTGAAGTTGAATTATGGTTGAGTTAGCTTGAGTTGTGGTTAAGTCAGGGGTCAGTTGAAGGTCAGATCGAATTGAGCTTATATAAGCATGCTCAATGCAGTGGCGTAACTACAAATGTTGGGCCCCACCGCAAAACTTGATGTGGGCCCCTAGACTGCCCTCTAGTGATGGGCTAAGTCGGTTGTTTTTTGTTAAAAACGTAAGAGAAAATAAGTAAAACAGCAACAAAAGAACCGATTTACCACAGCACTACTACCCTCGCTGCACCTTGCATATCTTTCTCTTCAGATTAATTAAAAATGTCGATCGTTCCGCTGTTGCGACCGTCACAGGTAACGTAAGAAACAATAATTAACATGTTTATTATTAGAACTTCTGCGAATTCAAGTATTGATGCTAGTATTCCTGAAATTTCCTCCTTAAGCATTGACCTTACTATCACCATTTGTAGTGGAAACTCTTCCGATAAGTCGTCTTTATATATTCCTTGTATCGCTCCTGCTAACTTCATGAGATCATCGCAATTCATTTCTATAAATTTATCTGGCTGCATACAACATTTTCAAACAAAATTTAATGTTTTATTGTTATATTTTGACTTAAAATGTAGAAAATCATATTGTGGAGAGTATGAAACAGTTCTTCATTACAAGAGCAAAGACCACGGGACCCGCGTTGCGGGCCCCCATCGTTGCGGGCCCTCCCGCAGCGCGGGGTTTGCTTCCTTGTAGTTACGCCGCTGGCTCAATGCATGATTGAGGATTAAGCATGATTTGAGGATTGAGTTAGAAGTTGAGTTTGTGTTTGAGTTAAAGGTTTAGTTGAAAGTAGATTGTGGGTTGAATTGCTGATAGAGTTGAGGAGTTTGAGGATTGCGTTAGGATTGAGTTGGAGGTGGAGTTGGGGATTGAGTTGGAAATAACTTGGATGTTATGTCGGGGTTTGGTAAGGTATTAATGAGTTCAATTCAGATTAATCGGAACGTTCACGTTTGACCGGAAACGGAAAACCCAGATGATTTACTGTGCGACTGAGTTTACCCTAATTATGTGCACGAAGACAAAATTGATATGTTTTGACGTTTTAATGGTAGTCTGTGGTTTTTATGATAATCTGGCTGTTTCGGTTTTAATGGGAGTTCTTATATCTTCGATATTAATAGTAAGTCAAAACAATTTAGAGCAGGTAAACAATTTTTAATACTCACCTGATTGATGTCACTGTTTTACTTTGTTCTAATTGGCCAACAATATATTTAGTATACAGATCCAAAATTTAACTAAAGCTTACCAATCGGCATAATACATTTGAATACTCACCTGAAACGAGAAATGGGAAAAAAAAAATATTAACGAGTTAGAAATTATTATTTTACAAATACTTTTAAATAAGCAGGTCACTGAAAATTGATAGGCACACGGACAGACATACCACCAGATAGACAGACCGTCGAACAAATCGGCGAATGTACCGACAATCAAACCGTCAGACAGATTTAAGGAATGAAGGCACTTTGTAGTTTGAATCAGAAATAAGCAAATAATTAACTCTTCCTTTGCATTGGGAAGAATCTATCATCTCTGAAAAGATTATTAAATATTGTATTCATATACCGAGTTCGAGTTTGTTAGAGAATTTCCAACAATGATGGAAATTTTTTGAGAATTAAGAATATAAAGAAATAATATTTCGTTCTAACTAATTATACAAAACTTACACTTTCCACCAGTCGCTCATCTAACACTTCGAATGGTCGCCAGATTTCGGTGATTAAACATTTTAGTTTGTTAATTTGATCATAAAATGAATCGCATATTAGCCCTAACACAAAAAAAATTAAGAAATGATATGAACCAAAACAAACCCCTGCCCAAAAGCCCGCAAATACTTCGAAATAAGTACGTCCCTTTTGTGTTAGCATAAGCGGAAAATACGCATAAAATAATTCGCATGGCGTTCCTGCCGAACTCATCGATATAAAGAGTAGAATCCGTCGCGCGTACACATCATTACATAACCGAACAATTTTATTCATTTTGAACATTATATTTACGAGGTGGTCGACATCATCACATAGCGTAGAATTTAATTTACCGCCATTAACTGTCAATAATTTTTTTTTTAAATTTTGCACCATCCCATTTGTTACCAGAGTCAAAACAAGAAGCACCGATATAAACCCGAATAAGCTAATTATACTGAAAAAATTTACTAAATACGAAAATATTTTGTCAAGTAATCCAAAATGTTTAAATAGCAGTAAGTCATCGAATACCATGCCCAAAATTAAAAATATTCCCGAAACATGAATCGCTATCAAAATCAACCATTCCAGATGTTCGATTAATTTAAAGCTTGCATTAAATCCATTTAAATCAATTCGATTTCGATTTATTAGCTTAATCGTATTTCGATATACAATCCAATCGTAATTATATTGCACGATAATGTCGTAATATGCTAAGTTGTTTAAAATAATCTTCGCCCCGATTGATAGAACAAATATTAAGCGAAGCACCTCGCCTCTTGTTTGCATAACAACAACGATAAATCTGAATGATGCCCAATTTAGCATTGCGATCATAAATATTGTGTACAATTGATAAAACTTTAATGTTTTGAGAACGATCTGATGATTACGATCGATTGCAATGCGCCATTTAAATATTCCAAAAATGTGAACAATCAAGAGCGTTACGTTTATAAGTGGCAAATTCATTTTATGACTGCTGCTAATTGACAACTATTTAAAAACAAAAAAAAACTTTGTTTAATTTGAATTATTTATTATGGTTCGCTTTCGTTAATTAAATTATTAAATTGTTTAGTATATGCATATACGATATATACTTACATTTTTCCCTAGCCGCTCGTCCATTTCATCCGAAATTATCCAAATTTGTGCGAGTAATGTTTTTAGCTTATCGATTTGTGTACCAAACAAACCACACAACAAACCAACCATTATAAATATATTAAAGAAATAGCTTGCATGCATCATTCCGGATGCCATTCCTTTTAGGTCATAAAATTCGGTTTGCTCCGATAACATAAACTGCATATAACCGGCATAAAACATTTCTACGGGTGCCGTTATAACGGTCAGTGTAAGAAATATTAAAATTCGTTTCGAATAGAAATCGTTTGAAAGTTTTACAATACGCTGAATTTTGGTAACAATGTTACCGACCCGGTTAATTTCATCGCAAAATTCGATGATGTAGTTTTCACTAAATTTCGAATACTTAATCTCGTTCAATATCCCAATTTTATGTTTTAATGTTTTATTTAAACAATTCGTAACAAAAATTAACAACGCAACAATGAATAGAATGCCAATCAATGAGACTATGTACAAGTAATATAAAAAATAGGTAGACACAAGAAGTGTGTAATCATAGTTCACGTACAAATTATACGATTCCACAAAAACACCGATAAAAAGAAAAATTCCCGAGCCAAAGAATGTCACAAAACCAATGACGGTCAATTGTGTTACGATCCTGCTTCTAGCATTTAAATACGGCCTTGCCGTATTCATTAATTTACCAACTTTATGCCAAATTATTAAATTTGATTTACTTTTAACGATCACATCAAAATAGGTTACATTGTTCATGGCAAAATGTGCACCAAATAAAAAAATAAAGACAAACATCATGACATCTTTTTGGATGAAATAAAAATTTATCGTGAACGTTTTGAACAGTGAAACGTTTAGCAGAATTGCAACAAAAATTGAATACAGGTTAAAAAATTTGATTTTTTTGAAGACAGTCGAATGATCACGTTTGAAAATAATTCGCCATTTAAATATTCCTAAGCCATAAGCGAGTAGAAGTACACTTTTCCATAATATGGAGTACATGTTGTGGCGCACACAATTTACACTGACGTAATATTGATTCCTTGTGAATTTTGATCGGTCATACAGTGTAATTACTTTATAGAAATCATTGTTGATAGAATTGATTCGTCATCGGTTCGTGTTAGGGAAAAGCTTTTTAATGTACTTCTACTAGTATATATTGTCGCACATTAATTGCGACCATACCAGATATAAGATTGGTTCATTTTTGGGATTTTTTCACTTTTGAGATTGGTTATTTTTTATGAAATTTGACAATTCTAGCCACACTAAAAATTGAGTTTTCTTGCTCTTCGTGGAGTGCCGGAAATAGCTCATCTTCTGCGTATTGTTCATTGTTTCCGTCTTCATGTTCGTAGTCTTCCGGATTAATTTGCACATTTCTGATAATCTCATCAATTTCCATTTCGATAATCTCCTGATTGATGATGTCGACCAAATCAGGATCAATATCTTGAAGGTTTGGAAAGATGGGTGCATTAAGCTCTCCATGTTGGAACACTTCACGGTTGACAACATTTCTCGTGAAGACTCGTCCCTGGTGTCTTCCTTGGTCCTTGATGTAGACTGTAATGTTGCGGTTGTCACGGTTTCTTGATAATGCAACATACCTACAGTTGACCATGCGAGAATACGACATCGTTCAGGTAAATGCCTAGATTCTCGATGGATTGGCCTTGTGATTTGTTGATGGTCATCGCGAAAGCCGGATCAGAGGAAACTATTAACGTTTCAGCATCACCGGCACAACGAAATCTTCGCTCACAAGATCCATTCTGAAGATGGCATTGCTGAGACCTTTCTCCGGATCCAGATTGCGGAGAAGTATCACCACAGCGTCTATACTTTTAAATTCAGCTCATGTGGTGGAATTCCCGATGGAATCTGGTTGTTGAGATATTCCACGGGGAAGTTGAGTCGGTCGTTTGCATCGTTCTCGACGTCAGTTGTTCACGTGATGATGTCATCTCCAAACACACGTCCAATCATTGCCTTCAGCTCGATAGGCATGTTGTCATTGTTGTTGTTGTTGGCTGCTCCTGGTGTTGATGGCAGAACTTGAAGCAGCATTTCTTGTGAAATCTCTACGATGTTTCGTTCTCCTGGCATCACAGGAGATACGCTTTCGAGTTGAAGAAGCCATTCGACAAGAACACTTTCGGCGACGATCTGTGGTCTTGATCCGCCGGGCACAACAGGTAAAAGTTGACGGAAATCTCCAACGAAAACGATCACTTTACCTCCAAACGATTCGTTGTTGCCCGCACGATGCTTCGCAAGAGATGATCGCTGATGTTGTTGCCATGTTTAACCATCATCGTGATTTCATCGATGAGAAAGATGTCGGTTTCTCTGAGATTTTGGCACGCAGCTGATGCGAGGTTTCGCGCGAAGTTCAATTGTGACTGCGCGTTCATGTTGAGTGGCAGTCCGAAACCTCGATGGGCTGCCAATCCTCCGGGCACGAGAGTTGCTGCCATGCCAGTTGTTGCAAAGACCTTTGCTTTCAGGTTCTGTTGCTGACACGCGTCGATGATGTGTCGGTAAAGCGTTGTCTTGCTTGAACCTCCAGGTCCATTGAGCACGAATTTTCGCTGATGTTGTTGCTTCTGCTTCGATGCTATCACTGCACTCATCATTCGGTTGAATCCGTATTGTTGTACCGGATTCAAAATTATGTCTTGCAGTGGTTGAGTTGTCTGATCCAATTGTGTTGACAGGATTGGTGCTGTTCCTATAGACGTCGGCAGATCGAAATTTCGGTTGCTCTTTCCCGAAGTTGCAAAGCGCTGGTTGAGGGTATGCAATGCCAAGTTGTGAATCTCTGCAAGGGTGTTGTTTGAACATTATGGCATTTCTTCATCAACGGCGCTGATGGTGTAGGTGAGAAGCATATTTGCAAATGCCTCACGGAGTTGTTGTGGCATTCTCATTGTCACCAAGTTGTCGAACGTCTGGAGGAAAATGTCATCGTTGCGGACCAAATTCAATGCTTGAGCTGCTGCATGGAAAGTGACGTGCTGTTGACCGTTGACGTTACAAATTTCGACAAAGTTTCGTGCTCCTCGGACGTTCAGAAGAAGCATTCGAAGTGCGGATCACTGTTGACTGTTAATGCTGTCATCATGAATTCTGCCAACCATTCTGTCTCCTCGCTGTTGACGCTCATTCCATCGTCTTTGAGCTCCATTAAAGACGTAATGTTGTGGAATTTCGGCGTAAAGATGGGCTCAAGCATTCTCTTTTGTCATGTTGAGTTCGAAGTATGCTTCGAGCATCGTGATCGCTGTTCTATCTACGCGTTCTGGTGCGATCTCCTCCATCGAGCTTCAGTTCGGTGGTATTCTCGAGATGGATTGGTAGTTTTGTGACGGCATGTGATCGGTCGTGCATTCCGAATTCACAGATTCGCCAAATGGCTTCTGGTGTGCTGACATATCTGAAACTGATGTAGTTCGTGAGTTCATCACAAATCATTTGTCCATCAGCGGTGAATTTTCTCTTTGTTTCCGTGAGCCACTGTTTCAGTTGGCATGTTTCAACGTCGATGGCATGTTTCAACGACTGGATAATCGTTTTCCTTGACAAGAGTTTCGTTGGCGTACCCTTCGCGGCATGGTCTATGAATAATCGTTGATGTCACGATGTCGAAAATCTGTGGATTTTCTGGCGGTTTGTTGCCGTTCTGTAGTGTTATCAGGATGTGAGCGTAAGACAATTTACGTTTCTGGAACTCAATGGTGTAGATGTAGTATACCACCGGTCCAAACAATCCGCCTTTGATGTCTGCGATGAGTGAATCTAATTTGTGAATGTGATTCAACAAATCGATTTTTCCAAAGCGACCACAAATTGCCATGGCGTCTTGACAAAGTTGGCGCATATGACGATTTGATCCTGTGAAGCTGGATGGCAGGATGATTGATGGTGCGGCCTCGATATTTTATTGTCGAGCACGGGCCGCCACAAAGATGTTGAGTGCCTGATAGTTTTGGGCCTTGAGACGTCTTGATTCATTCTGATCCAGTTGAGATTGTTCGATTCGAATTGCTGTGTGAGTTTCGCAGCGTGGAGAACCAGTCGCTATGGATCCTCGTGAACTTGAAGCCAGTCTGATTTGTGCTGGAGCATTGAGAAGTGTTGTGGTTCTTGTGGACCTTGTTGTGTGTACGGAACACTTTGCCATCTCGGATGCTATCCCGGTTCGCCATTGATGAAGTGAAGAGCGTACGTTACTGGATCGATGTGTGGAATTTGTGGATGGATATTAACGTTACGTATCTCTCGTGTTGGATCTGCTTGGTCTGCATCAGATCGCACGTAGACAGAAAAGTCGCGGTGGAAGTTTGGAACGCCATCATTTTCCAAAACAAAGACTGCTACTACTTCATCTCTGCCATTGTTGGCATTTCATATTCTCTGTTGAACACCAGTTGAATGTTGGCCGGATTCTGTCCATTTGCCTTCGCGCCTCTGAGGTCACTGCTTGAACGGAACGGAAGATCTCGGCATAATGGTTGTTGCGCCTGATGTAATCCTAAATTTCACGCAGAATTGGCGCGTTGCTGTTGGCAATCGCTGGATGATTCATGCGTGTATCATTTGCTTGCGTTGAAGAGTCCAGGAAATAGAGTTGCGCATAAGTTCTGGGTTGGTCTTGATTGGGAACATCGAGGCTGCTCATGTTGTGATAAGTCATGCCGTTAACTCGGTAGCAGTAAGGACCTCGACCTGGTGGCATTGCGATGTTAGCCCCCAGTGACACGAAAGACAATCCGTTGTTGTAGTTTCGGATTTTTGATCGCAGCGGTATGTATAAGTGATCATTTCTATCTGAGAATCCATTCCTTAGCCACATCGGATATGCACGAATCGGATCTGGCAAGCGAAGACGTCCTTTGCAGAAACAGCTGGTGAATTGTCCATCGCGTGGTCGCTCAGCCACTAGTCGTGTGTCCCTGCACCAAAGCCTCATTGAATGTTGGTGGCTCGACGAAGTTGATGTTGGCGTTCGGTGAGATGACATTTGCATAATGTTGTTGCAAATTCTCAGCATTGTTGATGGCTTGCTGCTGTCGGTTTTGTCGCATTTTTTCGGCATTTTGCTGTTTAATCTCAACAGCACGTTCAGATGGTTGTTACGAAAGTTAAGTATGATGTTGTTCGGCATGTTGCAGTCTGATCTCAGCAGCACGTTCAGTTGGTTGTTGTGAACGTTTTTGTCGTATTTGTTCGGCATGCTGCAGTCTGATCTCTTCTGCCCGCATTGCTGTTTGCCCATTTGCTCTGCTGGAGTCATCGCTTTTGCTTTTGGAATCGTCAGTTGTTCGGTATTTTGCTGTCTGAGCTGATCTGTCTCTCTTGCTTCCATACGTCGCCAGAAATTGTGACTTTTTGCAGACGACAAAGATGTTGATGGTAACGGCCGTGGTGATGAGTTGCCCATTCTCAATGCTCCTGCTGATTGAGGTGGATATGAAGCAGTGGGACGTTCCGGTGAATTGTCGGTGCAACCCACCAAAAGCGGCAATATAATTTCCCGTTATTTCTTTCAGTCTAAATCTACGCGTTCTAACATTTCCGCCTCAATCATGCTGACTTCATCTTAAACCGTTGACTTCGTTCGATAATGGCGTTTGGGAACTCGAAAGGATGAGTTTAAACGCAATATGAACAATCGTGCCCCCTATAGCAACTGTGGCTTTCCCTGTGGATGCACATGCGAGATAAGCATTACAATAACCACCCGTATCTGTGAATCGTTTACAAATTTCCATGATGATCTTGATCAGAAACGTTTTCCCACATCCTGCAGGACCGCAGTCAAGAACAGTTGTAACGGGAGTGGGTTTTTTGAGGTTAACCACCATATAATATGTTTTACCAGGTCAAATTGCTTTGCGTCTGCCTTTTTCATGAGCTCGAAGAACTCTGGAGTCTCCATCAAGTTGTCTTTCTTCTTCCATATTGCCCCGAACTTATTCATCGTCGCTGCTACTACATCATCCTTGATTCCTGAATTCGGATCTTGAAGAATCAGTTGATACGGATCAGGAATTTTCTGAACATTAGCCAGATTCCGGTCATTATTATCTGCCTGGGAATTGTTGATCTCCATCTCTTACCGACAAAATGTTGTCTCGTTTCCCACAATTCCAGTATGATCTGGCACCCAAACAAGTGTTACCTTATTTGAGCTTGCCAGCAACTTAATAATCTTCAGATAATCCCATACCAGCCTTGACTCATTGGTAAAAGTCCTAAGAGCCTTTAAGGCCGATTGGTTGCCTGATACAATATAAACCTTTGCGTCGTTTAGGCCTTTAGATATGCCTATCCTAGCGCAAAGTTCTATAGCATGCACTGCTTGAAAGACGGTAGCATTGGTACAGAAGAACTTCGAGAGTGATATCCCACTCCCGTGTATTCCTACCCCCGCCCCATCATCCGTTTTTGATCCATCTGTAAACCACACCATTGACCCTCGCTCAAAGGATGGCTGTCCTGTACTCCACAACTCCTGGTTAGGTAATCTAACACAAAATGGTTTGTGGAAATCCAGTTTAGCTGGCATACAGTCGGAAGGCATTCCTATAGAGAGTCTGTCTGAAACTCCTTGAAGATTTTCAGATGGCCCACCATATTGCCTGGTTTGATGTTACCCTTCACCTACATTTTAAGGGCCATAGCAGCAGCATCCTTTTTAACATGCAGATGCAATGGAGTTAGTCCTAGGAGCGCCTCCATTGCTGCGGTCGGACATGTTTTCATTGAGCCCGTAACTCCAATGCAGGCCATACCCTGAACCTTATTCAATAAAGTTTGCGCTGTCCTTTGTCCGGTTTTAGGCCATCACACTAGCGATACGTGGGTGACCATAGGCCTAATTATGGTTAGAAACAACCAGTAGATCATTTTTGGTTGTAGTTCCCAAGTATGTTCGTAGAGTCTCTGACAGGCCCAAAAAACCTTTGTGGCTCTATTTTGAATTTTTTTGTAAATGTTGTTCCCAGTTCAGCTTATGATCTAGGGGATAACCCCTAGATATTTAAACCTCTTTGGAAAAGGCAACAATAGTACCGTTTAACGAGGAAGCTCTAAGCGAGAGCTTTCTTCTCCTCGTAACAGGTACAATGACAGTTTTGTTTGGATTGACACTGAGTCCTTTCTGGTCACACCACTGCCATATTAAATTGTGTGCATTTTACATGAGATCAGAGATGATCCCATCGAGCTTGCCTCTACCATAAACGACGAGACAGTACGCCTCCTTGGGGACAGCCCTTTACGGCCGTGAGGGTTACTGACTCGCGGATACACCTAGTTGTAGAAGACGGAACCCCTTTCGCCATAGCTGCCCTCTCTATTGAACCATAGGAGGTATTATCAAAAGCCCCCCTCAATGTTCACAAAGGCACACAGGGCAATTTTCTTAAAAACCACCGCTCTTTCAATCCTCGTGACTAGACCACTAAGAGCCATCATAGTGGACTTGCCAGCTTGATAAGCAAACTGGTTCAAATGCAGCGGGTTATTTACAAGAATTTCACTTCTTATTTGATGATCCAGGATTTTTTCCATCGTCTCTGGCCTATAAGCCTTGGGCTGTGTGTCCAGACGACTCCCTCCCTTTGGTATAAAGATCACATTTACTTTCCTCCATAGTTTCAGAATATAGTTAAAAGCATAACTTGCCCGAAACAACTGGACCAAGCCGTGTAGTATTTCCTCACTTTTGAAGTAAAGTTGGAAAGATACCATCCCCTCCAGCAGATTTGAACGGTTTGAAAGAGCCAATAGCCCATATCACCTTGCTGGGTTTGAACATTTTTCGAGAGAGGCTCCAGATCCTACTGTGGGGTGAATAGGCTCCTACCACTATTGAGTCCGGAAAGTGGGTACCTAATAGTAGCTTCAAGGTTTCCTTCCGGTTTTCAGTGAACCTCCCGTTTTGCTTCTGAAGAAGCCCTAAACCATTTGAGTGATCCCTGGAAAGGACTTTCTGGAGACGAGCTGCAGAGGGCAGTTCATTGATTCCCTCACAGAAGTTTTTCCAGGTAGCCCTTTTGGATCTTCTTAATTCGAGATTATATTCCGTTAAGGCCATTCTATACTCGGGAGGCTAGATTGAGTTGAGTTTATACTCGCATTTAGCTCTACAATCTAATTGATTTTGGAATTGGGTTGGCCATTAAGTGTGAAGTTGAGCAAAGCGTTGAGATTTTGTTCGAGCTAAGTAGTTGAGTTGAAAATTCCGATTTCGTTTTGGAGTGTTCGAGAAGATATTTGGCCTCTCAGCAATAAAGCCAAGCAACAAGCCTGATTTCTTCCATTGGAAACGTTGATGGTTACATTTTCCAATGCATTTGGCTGGATGCAGTACAAAAACCCTTACTATCCGATTTCAAAAGAAGACTCTCTGAACCCGATAGTACGTCGGAATCACAATCTATCATCAAATATAGTTCGGGTTGAATTGAGGGTTAAGTTGTGGGCAAGTAGAGTGTTGTGTAGAGGTTGGGCGAGGTGTTAAGTTGAGGATTTATTTGGATTAGATTCGAGAGTTGAGTTGGGTTGGAGGTTCAATTGAGGGTTTAGCTGAACAAGGGTTGAGTTAAAGTTAAGTTGAGCTTGAGTGCAGGGTTCGGTTGAGGATTAAATTTTGGTCGAATTGAGGGCTTAGTTGGCAGTGATTTAAGTTGCGTGAAGATGGTTTGAATTCAGTTCCTATAAGCTTGTAGTTTTTTTGAATCGTGTAGACTTAGAAATTGAGCTGCCCGTTGAGTTTGGAGTTGAGTAGAGAGCTGGGATTTGGCTCGAGTTTGGGTTGAGTTAAAGATGACTTATGGGTGAGCTAGCTTGAGATGTGCTTAAGTGAGGGGTCAGTTGAAAGTCTGATCGAATTGAGCTTATATTAGCATGCGATTTTCGGACCGTATTGATTTGGGGATTGAGATAAGTTGAGTTTGTGGTTGGGACGGAAAATGCAGGTGATTTACAGTGCGATTAAGTTTTCCTAATTATGTGCTCGAAGATAAAACTGATGTGTTTTAAATTTTTAATGGTAGTCTGTGGTTTTCATGATAATCTGGCTGTTTCGTTTTTGATGGGCATTCTTATATCTTCGGTATTAATAGTAAGTCAAAACAAATTAAAGCAGGTAAACAATTTTTAATATTCACCTGATTGAAGTCATTGTTTTAATTTGTTCTAATTGGCCAACAATATATTTAGCATACAGATCCAGAATTTAACTACAACTTACCAATCGGCATAATACATTTGAATACTCACCTGAAACGAGAAGAGAAAAAAAAATTATTAACGAGTTAGAAATTATTATTTTACAAATACTTTTGATCAGTTTAATATGGCGGTCGATTTGACCACTTCGCAGACCTTCTGGCTTGAGACAGAAGGCCATAACCCACAATATTGTTAATGTCACCCTTGAAAAGAAAGCAGTTGCTCGAGAGGCGTAAGACGTTTATGCAGGTCATTAAAAACCGACTGGCACTCGGACAGACATACCACCAGATAGACAGGCCGTTGGACAGTTCGGCGAATGTACCGACAATCAAACCGTCACACAGATTTTAGGACTGACGGCGTATTGTAATTTGAAGCAGAAATAAGCAAATAATTAACTCTTCCTTTGCGTCGGGAGGAATCTACCATCTCTGAAAAGATTATTAAATATTGAATTCATATATCGACCACAGAAAAGAATGAACAGATATGGAAGTTCCATGTCAAGTATTTACATAGAAATATTCAATCTAAAAAATGTATTCCTGCTCTAATCTAACCAGTTAAGACAGGGAAAATATAATACAATAATATGTTTCGCTTCTCTTCTTTTTTGTTTTTTATACAAAGAAGAGAAGCGAAATATGTAATATTGAATTATATTGTCTCTGTCTTAACTGGTTAGATTAGAGTAGGAATACATTTTTTTGATTGAATGTTTCTATGTAAATACTTGACATGGAACTTCCATATCTGTTCATTCTTTTCTGTGTATCGACTTCGAGTTTGTCGGAAAATTTTCAACATTGATCGACATTTTAATATATTTTTTTATTCTAAAGTAGGAAAATGAAATAAAGAAAATCAATATTAATTTCGAAGAGCAATTGAGTGTACGATATTTTTTGTCAGTCCGTCGTTAGCCAACACAAATAAGCTCGATGGTTTGCCCACGCGAGAACATGCCACGTATAATTGTCCGTGTGAAAAACATGGTGTACCCAAATCTAAGCCGCAAACAGACATCGTTTGGCCTTGCGACTTATTGATTGTCATTGCGAATGCCAATCTAATAGGAAATTGAACGCGTTTGAATTCAATTGGCAGGTCTGTGGGAATCATTGGAATTCGTGGCAGCAAAACCTTTTCGGCTCGGAATTTGCCATTCAAAATGGTGGTTTCGATAATGTTTTTCATCAATTTCTTAATGATCAATCGCGTGCCATTGCACAGCCGTCGTGGATTCAAATTCCGAAGTAAAATAACCGGAGATCCAACTTTCAGTCGTAGAAGGTGTGGTGGCATGCCCAAACTGTATCGATCAATTTGTATGATACCAAGTCGCCTGGCAACGACTGCTGTATCTTGAAGTTTAAATCGTGAACGTCCACATTTTTTGCTGCCAAAATGGCTCTTTCTGCCAGCCACGCATGATTTATGTATTTTGTGCGTACATCGGGAAATATGCGGTCAATGAGAGCATTTTGCGAATCAACGATTGTGCAGAAATTATTGGGCAATTTTATGCATCCAGTATTTTCATAAATAGCAACTTTTCCATCGCCGATATCTAACAATTGGTTCGAGAATGTTTCAGTGGATGGATCTTGTAACATTTGGACGCGCATGTTTAAGTGTAGCTGAACTTTTTCAACATTATGCCACAGTGGCGATGATTTCAAGGAAGCGTTGATCTCATCAGCGTACGTTGAACATGGAATGACGGGAAGTGTTTGTCTGAAATCACCTGAAAGGAATAACAGAGTGCCGCCGAATAGTTTGTCGTTGTGCTTTATATATTTGAGTGTTCTGTTCAACGCCTCCAGAGAATGTTTATGTGCCATAGTTCATTCATCCCAGATGATAATTTTGCATTGTTTCAGCACTGTGGCCTTGGACGATTGTTTTTTTATGTTGCACACTGCGTCTGGGTTATTTTGAATATTCAGTGGCAGCTTAAATGCTGAAGGAGCTATTCTGGCTCCATCCAATAAAGTTGCCGCAATGCCAGATGATGCAACGGCCAATGCGATGTCATTATTTGATCGTATGTAGTCAACATTATAGCGAATAGTAGACGAATTTGTGTTGCTGTACAGCTCAATGCTGCTTCAGCAAGCATATCGTTTCAGTGATTGTCGTCTTCGAGCAAGCCGAGTGCAAGGCATGCACCTTTATATGTTGGATACTGTTGTCCATTCACTTTGCGTATATCTTGAAATGACAATGGGCCGGTGACATTAACCAACAACAGTCGCAGATGGAAGCACTCAATCTGTCTTGGAGTGACCGTATATACTCGGCCCAAAGTGTTTGATTTGAATAGGCCGGCGCACTCACCAATTGGTGTGCGTTGCTTGCGCGGCATCCATTTTTTGGTTTGATTCCATGTGAAATAGCGTGGTACTTCGGAATAGAGTAGTGTTCGTGCAAAGGCACCGAAAGTATCCGCACGATTACACAATTCAAAAAATTCCGTGAGTGTAGTTTTTAGTGGATTTATTGCACTCTCAATTGCTGTCTCATTGGTGAAAAATACGCGCTGGCCGTTTTCAAGATGTACGGCTAAATGTATAACTGCTGGGTCCCATTCATGAATTTGAAAACCAAAGATACGCCAGACAGCTTCATTGGAGCTGATGTATCGGCCAATTTGGTAGCGCATTATTTCGTCGTTGTCATTCAATCGAGGATATCACTGCCTTTATTCACATACTTGCAAATGTATTTGATGCTCTTCACCGAACTGCAGAAATCAACATTAATATGAGCATTGAATGTGTTGGCCATGAATAATGTTTGTGGTAACAATATCGAACAGTAGTTGATCAGTAGATGGATCTGGAATTTCCG
Source organism: Tipula helvola (assembly GCA_963556165.1). Taxonomy (NCBI): domain Eukaryota; kingdom Metazoa; phylum Arthropoda; class Insecta; order Diptera; family Tipulidae; genus Tipula; species Tipula helvola. The sequence goes on from OY744481.1 coordinate 367,892,696, forward strand.
CGGAAATTACGCTATCGATTTCCTCAGGGCGTATTTTGTCGACTAACCAAATCAAAAAGTGTGCATGAGGTAATCCTCGCTTTTGCCATTCAACCGAATACATCCAGCAACGTGTGGGACCGAATAAAGACTTCAATTTTTGTTTGAATACACGTGCTGTAATGTCATGACGATGTATTGCATTTTGGCCTGGCAATAGTAAAGATGTAATCTCCTGCCATTTTGGATTACATGTAAACGTGATAAATATACACGGTCGTCCGTACTCGCGCACGAAAGTCATAGCATCCTGTATGTATTCTTGCATATGACGTGGACTGCCTACGTACGATGATGGTAGAATGATAGAGTTACCAATTTCGGCGATGTCGGTGTCACTCATGATAGCGTCTCGCAAGTGAATGTATTCTTTCGCACGCAGCTTCTGTTGATTATGTCGTAGGAATCGCAGTCGTTTGCTCTCTACCTTCTCGTATATATCGACCATGAATTGTTGGCACAGCTCATGACATCGCAGAATGACGTTGTCCTGACCGCGTCGAATCATCATACGATACGTGCAAAAATCCATCGAGCTCACTTTCTTGTTTGTTTCGGCTCCTGTAACAACATATTCATAAATATTAATTCCAAATGAGTAATGATATTCCTAATGAATGAATTACCTGTGGCGGGATCTCGTTGTTTAATGTTTATGCAACATCTGTCTTGTCCCTTCCAGAAAATTAGCGGATATTGGAGAGCGTCGTATGAACGGTGTGTGTCGCGATGAACTCCAGATTATTGGTTCTTCTTCGAATCACGATTTTTCGTGTCGATGTGCGGAAGCCAATCATGATTCCAGCAACGTCGTCAACAACAGGCGCATTGAATCTACGCACGTGCTCTCCAGCTGGTGTTTTATCAGGATTTATGACAATAGCGTTATTGTCACTTTGCAATTCGTGCTTGTGTGATTTCAACATTTTCAATAGTTCATTGTGCTCATTCAATAGGGCGTCCAGTTCGCCGACGATGCGCCTGGCATTAGGCGAATTGAGGTTATTGTAGCCGCAACGTGCATCCACACGATTGATGTCCTCACCGCCCATGAAGTAGATTTGTAAAAATTTATGTGGTTCATTTGGTATTGGCAGCAATGAGCCTACTTTGTGGTACACTTGGCCTTTGATTTTGAACGTTGAATTGAATTATTGACCATTTGAAGTCATTTGAAAGCAGGAATTGAATGTGCGAATGGACTTAAGGAACAGGTTTGAATCTGGATCCGTGCCGATGAGCAAGCCGTTCAATGCTTCTGGTGGTGTCTCAATTTCTGGTAGTTGCACTTTTCCTGATGCGCAACACATCCCGGCTGACTCATGTTTGAATTTGAGCGCATGACAATCATTGTCCATTGCACCAATCAGCACTTTCGGATGAGTGGAATATTGAATATCTGGCTCGTACTCGAATGCGAGACGAAGGAATGAAGCGAATGTAAATGTTCGAGGTACTTGTTGGCGTTGTCGGTCATTTGCTCTGCGTGTGTTAACTACGAACCGGCGTGCTTGTCTCCGTTCCATTTGCCGTTGTTGATTTCGTTCAGCTCGTGCCTCTTGTGATTGAGATCCACGCAATTGCGATATGCTCACACGCACATTTTCGTTATCTTGTTCGATTTGTTCGTTTGTTCTTTCTGCTCTATTATTTCGCATGTTTGTTACTTTATTCATTCGACGACCCAAATGGGCCCCTTTACGTCTTGCTGGCATTGTTCACTATAATACACACACACAAATAGACAAAATTGTTGTACTTACTGATGAAAAACGGTGTACCGATAATGTAATTTGTTGTTTTAGTATTTACCTTTTTACAATCATAAAACACGTTATATTTCTTATAAATTAAAATAAATCGAACAAAATTTTGCACGCACTGCGTTGTGATACATAACAAATGCAGAATGAAAACTCAAAACGATGCAACGCTTTTCGTGAATGTCTTGCGCATAAGTGGATGAAAGTTCGATGAGGCTGACGCAGCACCTACTGCCATACAACAACATAAATTATTTCGTTATGTTTGAAATACGAACTACAGTTAAATTATTTGGATATTGCTCATACAAAAATACTAAAATCGCGATTAAAAAATGGGAGAGTGGGATAGGAGGGTGAAAATTTGGGGTTATAGGTATTTTTTGATGCCAAAACAAAAAAAAATACGAAAAAAAAATTTTGTTAGATATATAAAAAAATTTTGGGGATAAGGGGGACACCCTAATCACCTAGCGGTATGAAATATACTTTACGACCTATTCTCATACCTACCAAATATACATAAAAAATTTCATAAAAATCGGTCGAGTCATTTCGGAGTAGTGCGACCACAAACACCGTGACACGAGATTTTTATATATTAGATAATATTGGAGATTTCGTTCTAACTAATTATACAAAACTTACACTTTTCACAAGCCGCTCGTCTATTCCATCCGAAATCATCCAAATTTGTGTGAGTAATGTTTTTAGCTTATCGATTTGTGTACCAAACAAATCACATAACAAACCAACCATTATAAATATATTAAAGAAATAACTTGCATGCAGCATTCCGGATCCCATTCCTATTAGGCCATCAAATTCGGTTTGCTCCGGTAACAGAAATTGCATATAGCCAGCATAAAACATTTCTGCGGGTGCCGTTATAACGGTCAGTGTAAGAAATATTAAAATACGTTTCGAATAGAAACCGTTTGAAAGTTTTACAATACGCTGAATTTTGGTAACAATGCTACCGACCCGGTTAATTTCATCACAAAATTCGATGATGTAGCTTTCACTAAATTTCGAATACTTAATCTCGTTCAATATCCCAATTTTATGTTTTAATGTTTTATTTAAACAATTCGTAACAAAAATTAGCATCGCAACAATGAATACAATGCCAATCAATGAGACTATGTACAAGTAATATAAAAAATAGGTAAACACAAGAAGGGTGTAACCATAGTTCACGTAGAAATTATACGATTCTATAAAAACGGCGATAAAAAGAAAAATTCCCGAGCCAAAGAATGTCACAAACCCAATTGCGGTCAATTGTGTAACGACCCTGCTTCTAGCATTTAAATACGGCCTTGCCGTATTCATTAATTTACCAACTTTATGCCAAATTATTAAATTTGATTTACTTTTAACGATCACATCAAAATAGGTTACATTGTTCATGGCAAAATGTGCACCAAACATAAAAACAAATGTAAACAACATAACCTCATTTTTGATGGAATAAAAATTTATCGTGAACGCTTTGAACAGTGAAACGTTCAGCAGAAGTGCTATAAAAACTGAATACAGGTTAAAAAATTTAATTTTTTTGAGGATAGTCGGATGATCACGTTTGAAAATAATTCGCCATTTAAATATTCCTAAGCCATAAGCGAGTAGAAGTACACTTTTCCATAATATGGAGTACATGTTGGGCGCACACAATATACACTGACGTAATATTGATATGTTGTGAATATTGATTGACAGTGTAATTACTTTATCGAAATCATTGTTGACAGAATTAATTAGTCATCGGATACCTATTACCGATTGCACTAATTAATTGTAAGATATCAATCTTCTTTTCTTCGGGTTGTCAGCCAATAAATAAAACACTTCAATTAATGCGACGTTTCGGTAAATTTATTACCATGCAATGGATTGTACCAGTAAAGGTGTCAAGTTCAATTTCCAAACTATGGTTTTGTTAGCATATGAACTGAAAATGGCCCAGTGGCTTCAATTATTTATTAAAAATAGACGAATAAATAATAAATGTTAATGAACTGTAATGCACTGAAATGGAAAGAAGAGACACCAAGAATATGCTGCTGTAGGGGTAATATCTCAATTTCATTGAATCAAAGTTAATTGAGGGCAGAAAATTATATACATTTACAAGACACAGTCAGGAATGACTCGTACGTAAATCCAAATGAACTAGAATAAATAATAAGTAATTCTTATGTTCTCATTTGTAAATAGCTCCAAATAACTCCATGAATGCAGGATGCATTTGACTTACGTATGTGTGTATATCAGGTTTACGAGCAATGCCGGCTGGAAAGAGATCATCACTGAATAATTATCTGGCCAAAGAGAGATCGATAGGCACGACCTCATTGCTCGCATTTTCAAAATTAGGTCCAAAAATTGTTGGCTATAATAAAGAAAGACACGATTTTGGTGAAACCCGATGTTCTCGATATTCGATCCAAAGGCAGAAGCGCGGACTGCCACAAATGCATCTTTTGCTATAGCTCAAGGAATAGTCGCGCCTAGATCAGATCGATGATGTTATAAGAACTGAGATACCAAATGATTATATCGATAGACAGCTATTGTTCAACACTATCGTTAGAAACATGATCCACGGCCCCGGTACCTATATAATAAAAAGTTTCCGCGGGTAAGGTTAACGAAATACAATACAACGAAAAGGGCTATCCTCAGTAACAACGCAGACCACCAGAGGACGGTGGGCGAACAACTACCATAAACATAAGAGGTGAGCGACAATAACAACACCACCACCTCCTCCATCATATGATGAAGTGCGGAACGTGATATCGCAGATGAAAAATTACAAGACACCTGGTGAGGATGGTGTCTGCAACGAAATGCTCAAATATTCTATCGCATGTTTGAGCTAATAACAACAATTTGGTCTATGTAGAGAAGAAATCCCAGTAGAGTGGAAGACGGCTCTTATTTGGCCACTTAACATCTATCGCGGTATAGCTTTGCTGAACATGGGCTACAAGGTTTTGGCCAACGTAGTCGCAGCAAAGTTATCAGCTTATAGCGAGAGGATCTTGGGTGATTATCAATGTGGTTTTCGAAAAAATAGATCAACTACCGATCAAACTTTCACGCTGAGGATTGTGCTGGAGAAATGCTAAGAAAAGGACATCCCTGTACACAGTCTATTCATAGATTTTCAACAGGGGTAGCATAAAGGGGAACACCTTATGAAACGTATATTGTCCTATCTGGGCATACCGTCAAAATTGGTTTGAATGTGCCAGGTTTTAATGGATGGCTCAATAATAGCTCAAACTCTATTCAATCTATCATTGGAGTATGTTAACCCAGCTATTAGCATACGCTGACGATATTTGCATTCTGGGTCGCAACATCATCTCTCTGAAAGAGGTCCTCCTCCCATTGGAAATTATAGCCCAACAAATAGGCCTTCAGATAAATGAAACGAAGACTAAATACATGGTGACCGCAAGAAGGCAGACGCGTGGGATCTTCATTTCAGGAGATACTCAATTTGAAAAGGTGAAGGAGTTTAAATACCTAGGATCACTGATGACTGAGCAAAACTCCATTTCTGTGGATATTTCATCGAGGATCGCAGCAGGCTACCGAGCATTTTACGCCAATATCAAAATTTTCAAGTCTCATCATATATCGCGCAAAATAAAATTGGACATCTATGTATAAGGCGCTGATAAGACCAGTTGTCAACTTTGGTTGCGAGTCTTGGATATTAACAGCGCAAACCATCCAGAAAATCACTGTAACTGAGCGTAAGATGATAAGAAGAATTCTCGGTCCCATTAAAGAGGGAGCCACGTACAGAATGCGAATGAATCACGAGATCAGAAATGATCTCGATAAAGTCGACATCATCGGATTCATAAAATCGGCAAAGCTGAGATACTGTTAAAGTTAGCCGAAAGTTGGCAGCCGAAAGTGAAAAGTCGATAATGCAGATTGCACTATTCCAGCCGAAAGTTTCCAGCCGAAAGTAAAAAACGGTAATGCAGATTGCATTATCCCAGCCGAAAGTAAAAAATAATCGGTATTGCAGATTGTGTTATCCCAGCCGAAAATAAAAAATTAAGTTAATATCGATCGGTAATGTTAAGCCTAAAACCTACTAAGGAATGTAAGGATGTGTGATTATCATTGAATACCTTTGTTATTATTCTTAATGCTGCAGTTCCTCGTGGAAAATTATGGAAAATTCGAGAAACCCAAAAAAATATTTTAATTGGAATAAAAACCGCCTCTAGAAAGTTACGTCTGGAGATGTATTTTATTGATGTAACTTGTCAATAGCTATTGCAGGAAAAAAATTCAGTTCAAGTTTCCCGTAAGAAATCGCGGAAAACTCGATTTTCCAAAAAGTTATGTCTGGAGATGTATTTCATTGATGTGACTTGTCAATAGCTATCGCAAGGAAAAAATTCAGTTCAAGTTTCCCGTCAGAAATCGCGGAAAATTGGAAAAACGTTCCAGCCGAAAGTAAAAAATAAATGTCAGCCTCTAGAGTGTTATGTCTGGAGATATATTTTATAGATGCGATTTGTCAGTAGCTATCGCTGGAAAAAAATTCAGTTCAAGTTTCCCGTCAGAAATCGCGGAAAATTCGATTTTCCAAAAATCATTAGAAAATTTATATAAACTTAGCCTCTAGAGTGTTATGTCTGGAGATGTATTTTATTGATGTGACTTGTCAATAGCTATCGCAGGGAAAAAATTCAGTTCAAGTTTCCCGTCAGAAATCGCGGAAAATTGGAAAAACGTTCCAGCCGAAAGTAAAAAATAAATGTCAGCCTCTAGAGTGTTATATCTGGAGATGTATTTCATTGATGTGACTTGTCAATAGCTATCGCTGGAAAAAAATTCAGTTCAAGTTTCCCGTCAGAAATCGCGGAAAATTCGATTTTCCAAAAATCATTAGAAAATTTATATAAACTTAGCCTCTAGAGTGTTATGTCTGGAGATGTATTTTATTGATGTGACTTGTCAATAGCTATCGCAGGGAAAAAATTCAGTTCAAGTTTCCCGTGAGAAATCGCGGAAAATTGGAAAAACGTTCCAGCCGAAAGTAAAAAATAAATGTCAGCCTCTAGAGTGTTATGTCTGGAGATGTATTTCATTGATGTGACTTGTCAATAGCTATCGCTGGAAAAAATTCAGTTCAAGTTTCCCGTCAGAAATCGCGGAAAATTCGATTTTCCAAAAATCATTAGAAAATTTATATAAAATCAACCTCTAGAGTGTTATGTCTGGAGATGTATTTCATAGATGTGACTTGTCAATAGCTATCGCAGGGAAAAAATTCAGTTCAAGTTTCCCGTCAGAAATCGCGGAAAATGGGAAAAACGTTCCAGCCAAAAGTAAAAAATAAATGTCAGCCTCTAGAGTGTTATGTCTGGAGATGTATTTAATTCGTGTGACTTGTCAATAGCTATCGCTGGAAAAAAATTCAGTTCAAGTTTTCCGTCAGAAATCGCGGAAAATTCGATTTTCCAAAAATCATTAGAAAATTTATATAAACTTAGCCTCTAGAGTGTTATGTCTGGAGATGTATTTCATTGATGTGACTTGTCAATAGCTATCGCAGGGAAAAAATTCAGTTCAAGTTTCCCGTCAGAAATCGCGGAAAATTGGAAAAACGTTCCAGCCGAAAGTAAAAAATAAATGTCAGCCTCTAGAGTGTTATGTCTGGAGATGTATTTAATTGGTGTGACTTGTCAATAGCTATCGCTGGAAAAAAATTCAGTTCAAGTTTCCCGTCAGAAATCGCGGAAAATTCGATTTTCCAAAAATCATTAGAAAATTTATATAAACTTAGCCTCTAGAGTGTTATGTCTGGAGATGTATTTCATAGATGTGACTTGTCAATAGCTATCGCAGGGAAAAAATTCAGTTCAAGTTTCCCGTCAGAAATCGCGGAAAATTGGAAAAACGTTCCAGCCGAAAGTAAAAAATAAATGTTAGCCTCTAGAGTGTTATGTCTGGAGATGTATTTTATTGGTGTGACTTGTCAATAGCTATCGCAGGGAAAAAATTCAGTTCAAGTTTCCCGTCAGAAATCGCGGAAAATTGGAAAAACGTTCCAGCCGAAAGTAAAAAATAAATGTTAGCCTCTAGAGTGTTATGTCTGGAGATGTATTTTTTTGGTGTGACTAGTCAATAGCTATCGCAGGGAAAAAATTCAGTTCAAGTTTCCCGTCAGAAATCGCGGAAAATTCGATTTTCCAAAAATCATTAGAAAATTTATATAAACTCAGCCTCTAGAGTGTTATGTCTGGAGATGTATTTCATTGATGTGACTTGTCAATAGCTATCGCAGGGAAAAAATTCAGTTCAAGTTTCCCGTCAGAAATCGCGGAAAATTGGAAAAACGTTCCAGCCGAAAGTAAAAAATAAATGTCAGCCTCTAGAGTGTTATGTCTGGAGATGTATTTAATTGGTGTGACTTGTCAATAGCTATCGCAGGGAAAAAATTCAGTTCAAGTTTCCCGTCAGAAATCGCGGAAAATTCGATTTTCCAAAAATCATTAGAAAATGTATATAAAATCAGCCTCTAGAGTGTTATGTCTGGAGATGTATTTCATTGATGCGACTTGTCAATAGCTATCGCAGGGAAAAAATTCAGTTCAAGTTTCCCGTCAGAAATCGCGGAAAATTGGAAAAACGTTCCAGCCGAAAGTAAAAAATAAATGTCAGCCTCTAGAGTGTTATGTCTGGAGATGTATTTAATTGGTGTGACTTGTCAATAGCTATCGCTGGAAAAAAATTCAGTTCAAGTTTCCCGTCAGAAATCGCGGAAAATTCGATTTTCCAAAAATCATTAGAAAATTTATATAAACTTAGCCTCTAGAGTGTTATGTCTGGAGATGTATTTCATTGATGTGACTTGTCAATAGCTATCGCAGGGAAAAAATTCAGTTCAAGTTTCCCGTCAGAAATCGCGGAAAATTGGAAAAACGTTCCAGCCGAAAGTAAAAAATAAATGTCAGCCTCTAGAGTGTTATGTCTGCAGATGTATTTTATTGGTGTGACTTGTCAATAGCTATCGCAGGGAAAAAATTCAGTTCAAGTTTCCCGTCAGAAATCGCCAGGAAATCTCCAGACATAACACTCTAGAGGCTGATTTTATATACATTTTCTAATGATTTTTGGAAAATCGAATTTTCCGCGATTTCTGACGGGAAACTTGAACTGAATATTTTCCCTGCGATAGCTATTGACAAGTCGCATCAATGAAATACATCTCCAGACATAGCACTCTAGAGGCTGATTTTATATACATTTTCTAATGATTATTGGAAAATCGAATTTTCCGAGATTTCTGACGGGAAAATTTGAACTGAATTTTTTCCCTGCGATAGCTATTGACAAGTGACACCAATAAAATACATCTCCAGACATAACACTCTAGAGGCTGACATTTATTTTTTACTTTCGGCTGGAACGTTTTTCCAATTTTCCGCGATTTCTGACGGGAAACTTGAACTGAATTTTTTTCCTGCGATGGCTATTGACAAATCCAATAAAAACGATTCAACTACAGATATACACTTTACAGGTTGATTTTATTCCAATTTTGTGGATTTTTCTGATTTTCAAATGTTTTCCGCGATTAGATTAAACGAAGTTTTCCACGTAAGACTATTTACAAAATTGTTTATGACAAGCGTATCCTATTTACTTTCGGCTGATAACCACAAGATTTTTTATTTTCGGCTGGAATGTTAATAAGGTAATCTGCATTATCGACTTTTTACTTTCGGCTGGAAACTTTCGGCTAACTTTAACAGGGTAAAGCTGAGATGGCTTAGGCACGTACTACGTTTACAAAATCGGACCACTAAAGAGGCCTTGGAGTTGGCACCAACCCAACGTTGAGAGGGGCCTATACACACTCGGTCACCGTGTCTGGCGTACTCTTGCGGCGGATCGAATTATTTGGAGGAGCATCGTTGAGGCGACCAAATCCCTTCATGGGATGTAGCGCTAGCGGAAGAAGAAGAAAGTGTATTTTGATCAATCGAGTATGTCTGCACATTTATTCGAAAATTCATTTGTAGAGAAAATCACCTAAATTGCTCACAAATTCTGGCCCTAAAATCTAAAATCCGGAAAGTTTACTCCGATTGTGATGGTTGTCAACTCTAACTAATTTTGTAGTTGAAGAACTTTCGGTATATCGCACCTACGATAATTTCCTCGGGACAAAACCTCGGTTATTAAGTAAAAACAAATAGGAGTAATTTTTCAGCCGAAGCTGCAAGTTGTAATTTATAGTTAATTTAAATTTTAAAACCCTCTGCAGTTCATCACAAACTTTGCATTCACAAGGCTAAAATCCGGACCGCTTCGTTACCGAAATTCTATAATCATTCAGCAATATTGACGTCAATCCAAAACCAAAAGTTAAATTTTCCGGTCTCAAACTTGTACCGAATTTATATTTTCGTACCAAATTGGTAATCGTTATTTTCATAGAAACTTGAGCATATCGATACCCAATACAATTTCGTGGTCCATAGCTGAATGGTAAAAAACTACACGGGTGCCTCTTGGCACAATTTTCGGGCAAAAAATTATCTGGATCAAATTTATTACAATTGGAACCCCAAATACTCTCATTTTTATGAATATTATCTGTTAAAATGATAATATCGGTGCCAGCTGGAATAATTCCGTGTTCTATAAATGGAAACGTAAAAAAAAAACGGGTTTTAATTATTTATACATATATGCACAAAAGTATAAAATTCGAACCTAATTGAATATTTTTAATTGCACACCGTGCTATGGCCGGAGCTACAGGTAAAAATCGAAGAGATTCCTTGATGACACAATCTAAATATTGAACTTTTAAAATTTTATCGTAATCGGTTATTTCCGGTTCCGTATCATCCAACATATTTTTAAGCTCATCGTACAATTTTTCTTGAATATTCGGATTCATTGCTAGACACAAAATAATGTTACTGATTGCTCGAGTTGTTGTATCCGTGGCAGCGTATAATACCGTTAAAATGGTTTCTGTAGATTCTGCTTCAGTTATTCGATTGTGAAAAGCCATTCTATACATCCGTTTTAAAAATCCATCCGGTTTATTTCGTAATTGTTCTTCAGATGAAATTGTAAGCGCATCCTTTTCAATTTCAGGCATATGTTTTTGTTTTCCCGCCAAAAATACACCGTCTAGTAAAACCAATTGGCGATATAATAAATGAAAATCTTTCGACACAATTTTCAGTAATTTTTCAAGATACGCATAAATCATGTTATGATAATATCCAAGAATACGTTTACTGAATATATCAAAGATTTCATTCATTATATGATAGCTCTCATTCAATGATTCGTCATCCAATTTATTGCCGAATAAATTAATAATCGAGGTTTCCAATGTTCGAATTCCAATTTTATCGAGTAATAAGATTTCACCCTGGTCACAGTACGGTTCTAAATCTTTGACTAAATTACAAGCGATTTCAGTTATTTTTGGGACAAATGTCATTGTTGTTTTTAAATTGAAATTTGGGTTAAGTAGGCGCCGTTGTGGTTTCCATCTTGAAGCTGCGCGAACCAAGGATTGCTTTTTAAATACATATATGTATATATGCACAATATAATAATTGTGCACAAAATCGCGGATACTTACCATGGGAAGTAATTATTGCGGCACCGGTCCACATTCTTTTGTACGGTTTCCCTTTTTCCAAACAATCTGTTGAATTTAACACTGTTTGAACATCTTGCGGTGTATTCACTAAAATGATTAATTTTGAAAAAATCCACAAGGTTGCTGTTTTTTTACATTTTGCTCCTAGTGCGGTTACCGCGTAAAACATTTCTATTTATACGCAAACGAGATACAAATATTTTTTAATTAATTACCACATTTAAAACTAAGTATTTAATTAAATTGCGCACACCGTTATATGATTTTCCAAAAATAATGTAATAATGCCCAATAATTGGATATAAAGGGCCAATGCTCTCAAAATCATTAATTAGTTTAGAATAATTTCGACGCACAAATAGAGAATGGATCCAAAATATGAGGACACAAAATAAAATTAAAAAAATTTCTACCAACATTTTTATGGTCGTCGAGTGTTGTTAAGTTTATGAGAATTTTAAACTGTTACTAACAACTATTTTAAAATTTTGCAAACTTTTATATTATACATAGTTGTAGGTATAGGTGAGGGATAGAACATGAAAATTATAAATGGTTAATGTTGTACCGTGACCAAGCATCTTAATATGCTAATGAGTAGTTGGTTTAAGTAGTTATATAACTTATTTACATTATTGTTAATTTTCTTAATTTGTTTAGTACATATTTTTATTGTGTTGTTTTGATTCAAATTGCATCCAAGTGATAAACACGTATTTTTGGGAAGAATAATTGATGTGAATGTATTTTTAGTTATTGATGATGGCTAACAAGTCAAAATATTTAACAATATGACGTTTTTAAAATAATAAAAACTTAAATATTTAATCAAATAATTTTTGGCTATAAAAAGCTGCTCTTTGGAACTTACAAAAGATTTTAAAAAAGACAAAACAAAACGAAAAATATTATCAATATTTGTGTGAGCATAATAAACACTTTTAAGACTCATATTTTTGTATTAAAATGGAACAACAATCATCACAACTACAAGGAACACTTAATATGTATCAACCGAAATTTTCCAACAAAAACAATGATTTATATGGGCTCTGAAAATATACGAATTATGGAAAACATTATGAACAGCATCGAAGCTATTACAAAGCGGCTAGATGACCAAAGTATCCTGAACAACATGATATTTGATCAACTGAAGAAAATGCAACTCCCACAACGCAATCCGATAAAAAATGTTAAGTAAGAACACAACTTTCAGAATAGCAATCTGGAATGCGAATGGACTTATGCAACATATTCCAGAAATAGAAATATTTTTAAATACAGAAAAAATCGACATTTTTCTAATATCCGAAAGCCATTTTGTTAAATCTTCGTCTGTTAAAATCCGGGGTTATAACTTATATGTTATCATTACATTCATCCAGCGGAAAGAGCAAGAGGTGATTCAGCATTACTAATAAAAGAAAAAACCGACGAGCTTGTATCCGAGACACGACCTATTAACGTAGGACTACGTAAAATTAAGAAAATTTTATTTGTACAGTTTAAGTGAAACTAAAATTTATAAGTTATAAATTAAAAATAAAACCGTTAATTATCTAATGCTGCCATCTTTATGTAATAGGCTGTATTATATTTATATTTATTGTTTATACAATACTAAATTTTATATATCTCAATTCGTTATATCACAATGAAATGCCGTTCTAAAACAAAAATAAAAAATTGGGGTCTATCTGGCTCTTCGTACAACATTTTTCCCACAAAGCGTCCGTTAACCCTAGAGCCATACATGGAGTACTCAATGCCCCTAACGATTTTCAAACTAATAATAAAGTATAAATGTATTCTATAACACACAAATAATTGTTATTTATTGGAAAGAGACGGTTATATACACTCAGAGAAAAAATATGGTAAATGAATGATTGGAATTATTTTGTTATAATCAAGGAAATCATATTCAACTATATTTGATATATCCTAATATATTATAATAATAAATATCATTTATCTAATTACTCGAATTATGTATGATACATTTTATTAAAGTATGATAAATGCAACGGATGTGAAGTTTTCAACAAAAAAACAAAATCAACAAAACATATATGTATACAAAATTTGTTGATTCAACAAAAAATTATATTAGTATTAGTGAAACAGTCGGTAAAAGCAATTTTTTATTTATTTATTTATTTATTTTTTTTATTTATTTATTTACATAAAATTTGGGACACCCCGTTTTGAGCAAGAGCTCATTTGTAACAGGGTATCTGTATAAAACAAGGGATCAACGACGTAATAATAATGTTTTGCTTTTAACCGCAATTTTTGAAGATCCATTCGATCTAACCAGGATGTTTAACAAACTCTCCAGTATGTGCTTTTAAAATCGGCCATTTTACATCGTCTTCGAAAAGCCTTCACAGGTTCCGGGTTGTTGAGGAATTTTAGCATAAAGCACATTTAGTATACGAATATATATTTTAAACTGGTCAATATAAAATATAAAATTATTTTTGAAGAAAAATAATAAAAAAAAAAAAAAAAAAAAAAAAAAAAACAACATTAACATATTTAAAACCAAATGCTGACAAAAACCGGGAACAACTAATAATAATATATTAACTACTAATGTTTTTGACTTAAATAATTGAATTTTGACGTCAGCATATACGATCAAAATGTTCTCTGAAAATTGAAAATCTTTTTTTGAGATATGGGTGTCAGTGGTAAAGGGTACTTGATAAGCCAAGACCAAATCATCAAAATTTCCGCTGGTTCGGCATAAAAGAATATTTAAGGATATATGTATTTCATCTACATTGTACTACATGCAGCTACCAAGATGAAAAAGGACTTTCAAAGTCAACAAAGTCCATACGATATACCGAAATATTTGAGGTTCACTGTATTGAAGATTGGCCAATTTACAGAGATGTTCCGCGGGTTCGACGTATAAGAAAAATTAGATATAGGCATCCTATATAGACTACCTACAATCATATTCGAATACGATGAAACAGGACCATTTGTTGTTGACCTCGAATGTTGATAATTTTCATATGATATATTGAAATTTTGAGGTTCACTGTATTGAAGATTGGCCAATTCACAGAGATGTTCCACGGGTCCGACGTATTTATCTGAGACTCCTCTCAGGAGCTTGTCATGTAGAATACACAGAAAGAAGGAATAGGATACCATATAAAAGTTGGTCGCCCCTGAGAAGCCATTTTAAAGGGCACCCTACTCATTTTAAAGGGGTACTCGTTGAGTACTACAATTTATATATATAACGTTATTATTAAACCCCATTTTGAATACTGTTCTTCAATCCTATTTATGTGTAATAGGGAAATGATGAGCAGACTACAAAAATTACAGAATAAGGGAATGCGATGCATTCTTAGGGTAAATAAATACACTTCGATTGATTTTATGTTACAATCTTTAAAGTGGCTAAACATTGAGCAGAGGATAAAAATGAATGTATTGATCTTTATTTTTAAGATGAAGCATCAAATTTTGCCAAAATATTTGTATGATAAAGTAGTGTTTGTTAGTGATGTTCATGATTATATGTTAAGAAATAGAAATGGTTTTAGGTTAAAAGTGTATAATAATGAAAAATCAAAAAATATGTTAATGTATAATTGCTTATGTCTTTTTAATAATCTTCCAAATAACTTAAAAAATGAAACAAGTTTTAAAGTATTTAAAAGTAGTATGATTAATTATTGTAAAGACAATTTTTGAATGTAATAATAATTTACGAATTTATTTTTAAAAAAATGTAAATTTTTTAATAGTATTTTATACTAAATAAAGTTATAATAATAATAATAATAATAATAATAATAATAATAATAATAAAAGTTGGTCTCCTCTGCAAAGTCATTTTAAAGGGCACCCTACAATTTTTTAGTTTTTTTATTACAAGAAAAGTTTGTAACATCATTTTAAATGGTATGACAATTTATCTGAGAGTCCTCTCAGGAGCTTGTCATGTAGAATACACAGAAAGAAAGAATAGGATACCATATAAAAGTTGGTCGCCCCTGCAAAGCCATTTTAAAGGGCACTCTACAATTTTTTTAGTTTTTTAATTACAAGATCATATGAAATCATATGAAAATTATCAGCATTCGAGGTCAACAACAAAAGGTCCTGTTTCATCGTATTCGAATATGATTGTAGGTAGTCTATATAGGATACCTATATCTAATTTTTCTTATACGTCGAACCCGCGGAACATCTCTGTGAATTGGCCAATCTTCAATACAGTGAACCTCAAAATTTCAATATATCATATGAAAATTATCAACATTCGAGGTTAACAACAAAAGGTCCTGTTTCATCGTATTCGAATATGATTGTAGGTAGTCGGACTCGCGGAACATATCTGTGAATATGTTTTGTTTAATATCTTATTAATTTCTAATTAAGTCACTTAATTTTCTCCTAACTAAATATTTTAATTACTCATACCGTTTTACAATGTGGCAGATTTCTGTACGGTATACACTTCTAGGCCCATGCGGATAACGTTAAGAATGATATATGTATATGTATGAAATTTGTAAAATAACAAATTTTTGATCTACTGTATTATTTCACACCAATACATATTCATTTTTGTTTTTTGTCGAAAACTTCACACCCGTTAAATGCAATAATTTTCGACTTTAATGATTGCATCAATCATGCGATGTGATTCTATGTAATCGAGACAATCATATAGTATGGTTTTGGGTTGGGTACGGTTCACCGCCTCATGGTTTACCGCCAATGGTTCGCCGTTTAACAGTTCACCGCACACGGTTTACCGACAGCAAATTTCACCGCTCACGATTTACCGACAGCAAATTTCACCGCCAACATTTACATTAATTTCATCTCACTCACCGCCGCGGTGAATGAGATGAAATTAATGTAAATGTTGGCGGTGAAATTTACTGAATCAATGTTTATTGATATTTTCAGTGTTTTCAATAAACTGTAAAATGGGGCAAGCAGCCTTGCTCGGGGCCTGTTTACGGGTATCAGTTGCAACTTAGCTTGCTCGACAAAATAATTTTAGACGGAATCATCGCAGGTGTCGCTGCGAATGTTCGAACCATGTGCAGTTGTTTTTCACTAGCGTCAGGGTCATGCACGTGTGATGATGGCATTATAGAAATGTTGTGGCCGTCGTCAGTCAATTTCGTTGACAGTCGTCCCTTGCATAGCGAACACTTTTTATCACACATCCAGCGAAAAAAATGGCTCCATTTTTTTTGTCAAGTTATACATATAACCAGCGGCTACAAGCTTATCTTTACCGCGTTTCGATTTTACGACTTCTATTACCTCCGTTTATTGGGCACTTTTTGGGTTTTTAATGTTTTTTTATTATGTCAAATTATATTATATTATATTTCCGACTATTAAGATAAAAACAAATATATAAATAAAGCATATTAAAAAAAAAATTATAGTGGAAACGGTAAATCGTAAGCGGTGAACTATTATGACGGTGAATCGTAAAAACGGTGAATTAAACAGGCGGTATAACGTAAAGCGGTGAGCTTATTTTCGCGGTGAACCGATTCAATCCCGTTTTATATATGATCTGCAATATTTAAATATGGTTAGAACAATCATAATACAATAGGGACTGTAGTGTATTGCACGACAATCCACTTGTGTTGCATAACAATACAATTGTTTCATATTTTTAATCACCCTATTAAATTACCCCACCTAAATGCATTTATTTTTTGGATAGACAAAATTGCATTTAAGTGATAAAAAATACAATTTCGATCTCTTGCATTTTTGAACGTCGGACGCGGAACACATAAACATAAAAATAAAGTCTTTAAATAAATTATAAAATAAAATATTAATACAAACTAAATCACCATTAATAAATAAACTTAATAAATAAATACAAATTAAAATCATAAGTACATATATTATTTCATTTAATTTTCCATGGTGTTGGAAAACGCCACATTGGTGATTACACCACATTGGAGTTGGAAAACACCACAGGACTATCATAATAGAATTAGGTCTATCAAAACAAAATAAGGTTTATTGGAAATTATTTGTATCTCCTCGTGTATGCTACGGTCATATCAAATTGAATTCGTACTCTAACTAGGTGCAATTATTACCTAATCTCGTAAGAAGTCTTAAATAAAGAAAATATTATAATAATTTAAAAATAAATTACTGTATTTAATTAATTTATTATTAACGTTAATAGTTAAAAAGTGTTTTAGCGATGTTAGTAGTTTTGAAACCTGAAAGTGAATTTTTAGTAGGACAAATAGTTATTAAACCTTATAAGTGGTAATTGTGTCTTGCAGTGGAAAATTACGGCACGTAAGCACTTTTTTTTCTACTACAAAGCATTAAATACCGTGTTGGTTATTGAACCATTTTTATTTCTGAATATTTGCTCGTTCAGTGTTGTTAATTATTAAAATAAAGGGTGTTTCCAGTTATTTAATGTGTGTTTGGAATACAATTTATAGTTAGGTCCAGAAATTGATGTTCACCAATTAATTTAATAAAACTTTAAACACTAACTATTATTTTATTTTCATTTATTTAATTTAATTTTAATTTCATTTATTTTAATTTTATTTTTACATAACCAGAAGTTGATGAGATGACTTCTGTAATCGATATAATTATTTTTTGTTTTTATTTCAAAATCCTAAAGATACAAAATTTGTTTCCCACCAAAAGTTAACCCATACCAAATAATAATTTATACATAATATTTAATATTTACATTGATAAGAAATGAAAAGGATAGATACAAAATAGATCATCGAAACGAGATTTCATTAATAATTGCTTTATGTACGCATCACAAGCACAATAGTATTTCGATCATGATATTGCTTTATGTTTGTGTGGAGATGTATTTGCATACGGAATAATATTTTGTTATATTTTGATTACGGAGTATTGAAGTTAAACATTATATAAATTATAGGGTGCAGGTAGGTGAAATTGGAAATTTTACTAATGATTTGAAATAAAATGATTGTACACATATTTTGTGTGAACTATAATAAAACTATAATTTTATTTAGTTCGCTACAAATTTTAAGAAAACAATTGTACAAAAATAGTTTTTGAGAATTACAAATTCAGTTTTCTAAAATAGTTTCAAAAGAAATAAAATAGACATAATTTTGCAATTACATTTAAAATTTTATTCCACTAAACCAATTTTTAGCCCTTAAAAACAAATTTATTCAAAAACTATTCAACTATTTCGGCTGAAATCGGCAAACCAATTACGCTTGTAACAGAGGAACAACGTATCTGCGGTGATAATTGAATATATCATCAATCGCAACCTAAATAAATTGTAAGTAGTTTTATTAGAATCAAAATATAAATATCTTTCATTGAGGTTTATTTAGGCTTGTTAAGGACGATTTTAAAAAATTCGCAAAATTGTGCAAACGTTATTTCCAAAACAGCTATTGTACATTGCCGTACTAAGGAAAAAAGTCACAAATGCCAAAAATCGAAAAATGCGTTAGGGCATATTTGGATTCTGTAAATAAATACCTGTCTTTCTGCTTTTTTAAACAGCTAAATATCCTACATCAAATGCCATAAAATCACGTTATTTAATAGTGAGGTTTTATAATAAGACAAGGCAAACAAAAATAGTTAAATTGAAATTACACAAAATTGAGACTACAAAAAGGCAAATGTGACTTTTTTCTTAGCAAGGCAGCAGGAGACGTACTTTATTCCATCTTCCGGAGGTTGCATTGCCAAAGGTAATACAATATAATTTGTATTAAAGTATATTATAAAAAGTTATTTTTGTTTTCAGGAAAATTATTCAATGTTTACACCAATTACAGCTCATTTTTCTTGCTCTGAATTAATAAAAAGATGATCCATGTCATCAACTGCTACCTGAACCATCTCACATAATGTGAAATATCGAAATTACGTAAATAGCTTTTGAGCTGATAGATACCCACTTCTATGATGACATTGACTATTTAAAATGTAGATGACTGCGGGGAGCTTTACGGGCGCTGGTAAAAAACAATAGTTATAGAATTAATTTATTAAAACATCTAAATATTGACACCTCTGAGCAGTGGAATTTCCGAAAAAATTATTGAATCAACGAGATCATCTTTGTATGTCTTTGGTCCACGCCAAACTAATCTTTATATGGTTAATAAATTAAGGGCCAAGAATATTTATTAAATTTTAATTTAAAAATTCGTTATTTTAAAACACTAAGAAAACAAAATTAACCTGAATTTCTCGTAATTTTTTGCCAAGATGGTGTTTTGAAAAACAAAAATTCGGCACAATTTTCATATAATTATTACATAAAAATTTAATGAATTATTTTTGGTGTATAATTTAGCCACTAATAAAAATATAAAATTTAAAGACCATTATTAAATTGTTCCAAATTAATCAAAACCTTTTATTGCATAAGGACATGCCAAATACGCAAACGGCAAACTAGAATTTTAAACCGACAAACCCATTTTTTTGTTAAAACTGTTTCATTTGCAATATCAGAAATATGAAAAAAATGTTCAATAAGTACCATCTTTTTCTAGAAAATTTTATTAAAACTGATTAAATTTCACGGACATATTTTAGCTTGAGTAAAATGTGAAATGATGGCAATATACCGGGTGATTTTTTAACCTGATACACTGAAATATCTCGGAAAATAAGCACTCTACGAAGAAAATGGTAAGAGATCAAAATTTAATTATTCCGCGGGGGAAATACATTAGTGTTAAAATTAGTACCCCCTCTCCCTCCTTGTAGGTGGGGCGAGGAATAACTTTGAAACTAAGATAGGAACCTCTATTTTTTATTGCAGATTCGGGTTCTACGGCTAAAAATACGTAGGATTTGGCTGAAACATTTTTTTCCATTCATGATAGATGGCGCTGTAATTGACGATATCCAATTTTTTTTTTAGTTCTCCTACTGAGAACCTACGCAAACGATTCTGCAATACGTCTGCAATAAAAATACCATGGTTTCGTTGTAAATTCACGAAGTTAAACTTAAACAATTTGTATTTCTTAAATTTTCAATTACTGAAAAATTGACGAATTTACAACGGTTCTCAGTAGGAGAACTAAAAAAAAATTGAATATCGTCAATTACAGCGCCATCTATCATGAACCGAAAAAAATGTTTCAGTCAAATCCTATGTATGTTTAGCAGTAGAAACCGAATCTGCAATAAAAATAGCGGTTCCTATCTTAGTTTCAAAGTTACCCCCCGCCCCACCTACAAGGAGGGGGGAGAGGGTTCTAATTTTAACACTGCTGTATTTCCCCCGCGGAATAATTAAATTTTTATCTTTACCATTTTTTTCGTAGAGTGCTTATTTTCCGAGATATTTCAGTGTATCAGGTTAAAAAAATCACCCGGTATAAAATTGCTGTTTTTTAAATGAAATTAAATAAATTTTAATAAAATTTAAGACAATAAGTACAACGTTATTGTTTTAACCTTTATTAATTTTTTTTAAATTTATAAAACAACAATATTATATTATTATTATAGGTGTAAACAATTTTTTTAATAATTTTGATTTTGGAAATGAAACAATTTTGTAAAAAATTGGGTTTGACGGTTTGACCAACGTCTTTACTTTCTACAAAAAGCAAGGTCTAGTGCATTTTTAACGTAAAATTGTTTTGTTTGATTTAGCTTCACTGGCAAATCAAATTAGATAAGACTGTTTGGTGGTTGTTACCCACGATACCACTAGACAAAGTTCATACAAACTAATTTAAAAAAAAAAAATATGTCTAAGATAGCCATACTTAAAAATTCTATGTTGTATATAGCTAGTATTAGTCAAACAAAAAATGTTTTGACTAATTTATCTTAATTCAATAATATTTCTATTTACAAATGAACGACTAGCGCTTAGTTTAGTACTTCTGCCGTACATTCTTCCACGGAAAGAAGAATCACAAAGGAAATTCTCGCTTTTCTAAAAAAGAAATTCCAAATTCATTTATAACTATTTATAATTAGGCTATATTTTAATTACATCAAAAACTATCATACAACCTATTTTTTCTACAGAAACCAGTTGAAGCGGCCGAAAGGGAAGGAAATACTGAATTTCTCAAAATTATTTTTATACTTGAACCTTTAGAAAAAATTCGTGTGTGCCTTTTGCGGGAAAACGTACATGTTTACGAATGTTTTAGAACCATTAAATACTACCTTTAACGTGCCTGTCAACACGACACACCTGGGTGTGTATTTAATTTTTGTAACTGAATGAAGTTTTTTTTTTAATAAAATTAAATGAAATTTTCAATATGATATCATTTCTATATTTAATGCTTATCCGTCTTTGATTAAATACTCTTGATTAAATTCATACACACCAGGGGTTGAACGTGTTGGTAAAAGTGGTTTTATTCTCGTGTTGTCACGAAGGTTAATTGTTTGGGTATAAATGCTACCTATCCAACATTTTGCGAACATATATACATAAAGCTACATAAAACATCATCACAGTTAAGTTCAACGATTCTAGATGTATTTAAAGATAATACTTCCTGTTTTTGTAATGAATTACAAAATTCTATAATTTTAAGTTTAGTTTAACTAATGAATTTGGCTCAAGATACTGGTTTTGTATGTGGCAGTCTAATGCTCGGTTTCACAAAAAAACAGGCAAACTCCAATTAGTGAATATTTCATCTCTTTCTTCTTTTATGCAATTGCGATTTATCCCAATTTCTTAAACGCACGCTTATTTTATTTCGTTTTATATGAAAATTTTGACTGGAGAGCTAAATATTTAGCTGCCCAATTTCATTCAGCTAATTATTTAGCTGAAGGCTAAATATTTGTATGTCAATTAAAAATATAATTAACTTGCATTGAATTTTTATTGTGAAATAAAACGCAATTTCATAAAAAAAAGGGAGGCAATATTATTTAACTCGAGATTGGTTATTTTTTTTTGTGAAACCGGGCATAATGGAACTAAGAAATATGGAAATTTCATAGAAATATAAGTTTGCGCGACAAGAAAAATTGTTTAGCACTAATTTCAAAGAATTCGGAAATATTATTCTAAAGAAAGGATCAGTAATCCATTTAAATGGTATTCCAAAATTTGTTTTTGTTAAATGGTTTCTGAAATATAAAACTGTAAAATATACATATTTGGTGATTATACGAATTAAATATTTGATTCAAGTTAAAGTAGAAAAGAAAATTATTAAGAGAATTTGGCTGTGTTAGTATAATTCGCTAATACAACCTGCGCAGTTCATGCTGTATGATATAGAATGAAAATCGTGGTACAATCAGTCCAGTCGCCGCTGCCTGATAAAAGATTGATTTTTTCATAATCGTAATCTGATCAGTTCGAACCTGGTTTAAATTCTATTACAATATTCGGAACATATTAATTTCAAATAAATTAAAAATTAGAAATATAAAACGGTATATTTTAGTTGTGATCAACATTTGGAAAATTTAGGTTTCAATTATCATTATTACGGTTTTGAAATTGAATTTGTGGAGCAACTAAAAGTTTTATGAAAAATTTTAAGAACTTATATGAAATAATGTTTCAAATAAAAATATTAAAGAAAGAGAAGTTTAGTTGTCTGTATTAAATCAATAAGGTTCTTTCGGCTTTTTATAGACACAATCTATATAAAAATGAATATAAAAATCGGGACAATTTAAACGGGCATACAAGAAAAATTTTTTGGCGACAAACATTAGCATCAAAAATAATAAATTGGCATCACAAATAATATTTTGGCACCACATATGAAAAAACAAACAAATATTTTTGAAGGACATTATTAAATACTGTGGCGACAAACATTGACATCAAAATTAATAAATTGGCAACAAATATAATATTTTGGAACAGAAAAAAATAATTTTTAGAGTAAAAAAAAAAAAAAAATCGAGACAAAAAATTAAATTTAATCGATTTTGTATTATTTAATATTTGATGGGGGATCGATATAAAATATTGCAGTGTCATTAATAGATTCTATATACATAATCCGCTCCTACGTGCGGCACGCAGTGCGACATGTTTGCCTATCCTGGCTCCTACGTCCCTCGAAGTTTAAATCTAAGGCCCCTCGGAGGGCTAAGCGGGGGGGAGCGAAGCGACCTCCCGCGTGCCCGTGAGAGTTACCGAAGCCGTTAGCCTCTACAATTCTAAGTTAAATTAGGGATCTCCATTTTCCAGAATATTTTAAAACTAATTTAATTTTTTTAATTTTTATTTTATTTATTTATAACTTTGTTGCCAGTTAATTATTTTTGTCGCCCAAAATGTTTATTTCGATGCCAAAAAATAATTTTTGTGTACCCTTCCAATAGTGCCAAAAAATTATAAATGTTGCCAAATTATTATTATGATGCCAAGAAATTTTTGTTTGTTGCTCATTAATTTGTGCCGTTTTATTATTTTTTTGTATCTCAAATATTAATTTTTTGTGTGCCGGTTTATTGCCAGCCATAAAAATCTATAAAAATGAATTCCTGTTTGTTTGTTTGTTTGTCTGTTTCGAATGGGTGCCTCAGCCGCTCAACCGATCGTCATGAAATTTTTACCATGTACAAGTTGCATATCCAGAACCAACCTTACGATATTTTGGAAGGGGCTGGACCCCGGGGTCTAGGGGCTGCGGTACAAATTTTTTCGAAAATTTTAATTTTCTTTAAATTTTTCCACGAAAATGAGTTTATGGGGCTGGTTATATGAACTTACTGACATGTTCGAATCCGAGGGGCCCAGCCCTGAATCAAAAATTAATTTTAATATTTGATTATTTCAAAATTACTTCTCAGTCGCTCAACCGATCGCCATGAAATGTTTACCATGCAAATGTTGCATGTTCAGAACCAATCTTACGATATTGTGAAGGGGCTGGACCCGGGGTCTAGGGGCTATGGTACAAATTTTTTCAAAAATTTAAATTTTTTTACGAGAATGAGTTTTGGAAAGGGGTTATATGAAATAAGAGACATGTTCGAATTCGGGGGGTCCGCCCCTGGATCAAAAATTCATTTTTACATGTAAAGATACAATTATTTGATTGTTCTGAAATAACGCCTTAGCCGCTTTACCGATCGCCATGAAATTTTTACCATGTATATATTGCATGTTCAGGACCATGCACACGATACTTTTGAAGGGGCTGGACCCCGGGGTCTAGGGGCCATGGTACCAATTTTTTCTCAAATTTCAATTTCTTTAAGATTTTTTTGACGGGAATGACTTTAGGAAAGGGGTTATATGAAATTAGTGACATGCTCCAATCCGGAAGTCTGCCCTGGATCAAGAATTCATTTTTACATGTATAGATACAATTATTTAAATGTTCCGTAATAGCGCCTTACCCGCAATTTTATACACCAAAAACGATATCTAGCGTGCGATTGTTATACACAAATCATACCTCTACTATAATTGATTTAATTATTCAAATTAATTTTATTAATTTAAATTTAAGACAATCTTTCATCACTTTAACTGAAGACAAATCTATGAACACTTATATTATACATACTAATAATCCATTTTTACTGGTTTGACATGTACTGTTTAATGATATCCTATTTATCATATCCTGTTTTGAAATGTACCATAGTCAGCGAGTTCTAATTTCCACATAACTTCAGAAATAATTAACTTTCTATTTTAATCCACTATTGCAACCGGCGGCTTTTAATGAAAATAGTAGTTTCATACTAAATGCCAATAGCTTATTACTTTATTTAGTTTATTACTTAAATAGTCACGCAATTTCAAATAGGACGTTACATCAGCAGTAATGAAGCTGTCTGGCGAATTCTGAGTTTTAATATTCACGAGCGTTATCCAACAGTTGTACATCTTAGTGTACACTTAGAAAATGGACAACGAGTTTACTTTACGGAAGAAAATCTTTTACAGAGAGCTGCGCAACCAACGAATACGACATTAACAGCCTTTTTTCAATTATTCATTCGTAAAAACGTTGCTGTATCATGAAGTTCCAAATATTATACATGGAACACGTCGAAGAAGCAGTTTTTCAGAAGAAAGCAAGGCACAATTATTCGGAAGTACCCTGGAATACGTGGTTCTGATGCCTTGGGTTGAGTTTATAATGTTCATCCTAACAGTACGGAGTGTTATTTTCTGAGAATGCTGCTTCATGAAGCAAGAGGACCAACGTCTTTTCAAACACTGAGAACTGTAAATGGCGAAGTATGTCAAACCTACAGAGAGGCATGTCTTAAACTGGGCTTAGAACACTAACCGAAGCATGACTTATGTATCGTCCAGCACAAATACGCCAGCTCTTTGCAATCATATTAACAACATGTACACCTTCCGATCCTAAAGGTCTTTGGGAAAAGCACAAAGAAAGCCTTAGTGAAGATATACTTTGGCAAGCACGTAGAACAAATCCCGATATGGAAATACAGTTTTCAGCAGACATATTTAATGAAGGACTTATATTACTCGAGGATGCATGCTTATACATTAATAACAAAGTCATTTCCCAACTTGGGTTGCCAGCACCGACACGCCATGGAAACATTGTTCGTGATAGAGATCTATTACGAGAACAAAATTACGACGTTGGTCAGTTACGAGTTTTCACTGAGACTCAAAAAAGTCTCTTAGTGGATGATCAAAGACAGGCATACACTAAAGTGATGCAATACATAGCAAACGGTAACGGAGGAATTATTTTTCTTGATGCACCCGGACTCACTGGAAAAACATTCCTCCTTAATTTGATACTTGCCGAAGTAAGACAGCAGAATACAATCGGCCTCGCTGTTGCATCATCTGGAATTGCCTCCACTTTACTCGATGGAGGACGCACAGCACATTCAACGTTTAAACTACCATTGAATTTGAATCAAGCGGATAATTTTTCTTGCAATATAACACGAAATTCGGGAATTGCCACGTTATTAAAAACATGTAAAATCATTATTTGGGATGAATGTACCATGGCACACAAAAAAGCATTTGAAGCGGTTGATCGCACTTTGCGCGATTTGCGACAAAATAACCGACCAATGGGAGGAGCTCTAACACTACTAGCAGGTGATTTTCGTCAAACTTTGCCAGTCATTCCACGATCAACACCCGCTGATAAACTTAATGCCTGCCTGAAGGCGTCTCATCTTTGGAAACACGTTACGAAAATCACACTATCTACAAACATGCGTGTGAATTTACATCACGATGGTATAGCTAAAACATTTGCCAGGCAGCTTTTGGACATGGGTAACGGGAAATTGCCAAATGACCCTGTAACATGTGAGATATCGTTCCCGCCTAATTTTTGTCAAATGCTGCCATCAATATAGGACGTGGTAATGAAAGTATTCCCAAATCTGCCAAATAACTTCAAAAATCATGATTGGCTGTGCGAACGTGCCCTTCTAGCTCCCAAAAATGACGGCGTTAATAAATTAAATAATGAAATTCAATCGCAACTACCCGGGCCACTAATGAAATACAAATCTATCGACACGGTTACTGTTGTGGATCAATCCGTCAATTATCCAATAAAGTTTCTTAATTCTTTGGAGCCACCTGGTATTCCACCACACATACTATTTTTAAAAGAGGGTTCACCAATAATACTGCTCCGAAATTTAGATCCACCGAAATTGTGCAATGGAACACAGCTTTGTGTGAAGAAATTGATGCCGAATGTGATTGAAGCAACGATTATTACCGGTAAAAGTAAAGGAGAAGATGTGCTAATTCCGCGCATTCCTATGATTCCCACCGATTTGCCGTTTGAATTCAAGCGACTACAATTCCCATTACGCCTTGCTTTTGCAATTACAATCAACAAAGCCCAGGGGCAATCATTGAAAATAGCTGGTGTTATTTTGGAAAATTCATGCTTTTCACATGGCCAACTGTATGTTGCTTGCTCCAGAGTGGGAACGATAAAAAATTTATTTATTTACACACTACATGGAAAAACCAAAAATATTGTTTATCAAAAGGCTTTATAATAAAAATTATTAACTAAAATATCTTTATATTTATTATTCACTTTGATCTGGTTGAAGGTTTGTAAAAATGGAGTATAATTATTTGGCAATTGGTAACAAATACCAAACCAAAATTAATTAACTATCCTCACAAACAGGATGTCCAATAATATCATTACAAAATTTCGCCTGGATGCATTGACGGAGGCACCCGTTACTGAATACAGTTACTTATAATTTTCTTTTCATATGTGATTGCAACTACAGCGATGTAAAGAGAGAATTCTTGCATAACAATCAAGGTATTTGAATTATATACCTCCCGTGCAACGCCGGGTAACTCAGCTAGTATATTAATAATAATGGCATTCACAATATTTTCGACTTATCAATCAGAAAAATAAAGAGGCCAGTCATTTATAATATATCTACCAAAAAAGTAGAAATATCAAAATCCCCCCGTACTTTAACCCGAGAGTTAATACAAAATGTATTTTGATCTAAAAATGAAGAGAAGAGAATTCTAAGAGAATTAGAGAACGAAATCGACAATGTTCACGTGTCCGATTCAGATGATGACGGGAATTACAGCAATATTGGAATCGGTGGCCCTAGTTATCTTGCTAGAGCTCATACAGTAGAAGCTGGTGCACATCACGGTAATGTAACAAATACTGACCAAAATAATGATGAATCAGACAGCGATGATCCAACCGAAAAAGGTGAACCTTTGCCAGACCTCCGACTTCAGCAAATTATTGAAGATTTACGTGAAGCTGATAATCAAACAAGCTCTGCCGAATATCAACCAGAAACACAACAAAACGAAGCTCCGGCGGTTGAACCCAATCGAGGAATGCGCTACACAGCACAGAATAAGAAATTTCAGCAAATTTGGTGGTCGCTTCCCTCTAATTCTGTGCAAAATAGAGCGACTGTCGCAAAAACGGCCAGAAAAAATCACTTTGCATTATGTAATGGGATATTTCACAATAAAGTAGACACATTCAAACGGCTCATACCAATATCAATTGTCGAAGCTATTGTCTTAGATACAAATAAAAGAGCTAAACGAGCTTATGAAAGTAATCGACATTTGAACGATCCCAAGAACATGCGATATTGGACCGATGTGAACGAAGATGAAATGTACGCCTACATAGCAATTTTATTATATGCCGGAGCTGAAAAATCTTGTTCGGTGAAGGCAAAACTCGCTTTATTAGGTTCGATGATACACGTACTAGACCAGCTCGCTTGCAGTCGGACAAATTAGCTGCATTCTGCCATGTGTGGAGTTTATTTCAAAAAAACCTTGCAGAATACTTTATCCCGTCCAAAGAGATAACTGTTGATGAACAGCAAACCGGGGAAGTATGGGATCAACATTTTTTGGCTTGTTGATGCTACTACGAATTATCCATTAGCAGGAGAAATATATTTGGGCACACAGCCTGGAGAACAAAGAGCTCGAAATATTGGTAAAGGTTTCAATATCACCATGGATAATTTTTTCACAAGTGTCCCTTTGGCAACGGAGCTAATTACAAGAAAAACCACTATAATTGGCACAATACGATCGAATAAACCGGAATTACCGAAACAGTTCACTGATTCGAATGAGATAAAACGTAGAGAAGCATATTCTACAATTTTTGCATTCTCTGAGAACATGTGTCTTACCAGTTACGTAAGCAACACAAAAAAAAAACGATTTGCTTCTCTCTACAGCACACGCTGATCAAACAATAGATGCTAGCACCCGAAAACCACAAGTTATTATGGACTACAATGCTACCAAGGGTGGTGTTGATACGTTTGATCAAATGAATCGTATATAAACATGCAAACGTAAAACTAATCGTTGGCCCGTTACACTGTTTTATAATTGGATGTAGCTGCCCTTGGTTCCTATCGAATATTTGAACTTAGTAATCCAACTTGGTGTACGTCATCGAAAAAGCGAAAATTATTTTTGAAATCGTCAGCCACAGAGTTGGCGGCCGCACATATTCAAAGCAGAATTGCAAAAGGTTCACTACACAAGTCAGTCAAATCAGCATTGCAGTTAATTGGTTATGAGATTACGAACATTGCAATATTCCCAGAAATTATGAACAATAAAATAAAACAAAGATGTGAAGCCTGCAAGCAAAACCGAAAAGGGCAAAAGGGTGATACAAAAACTACTGCAGTTTGCGATGTCTGCCGCACCTCAACTTGCTCCACACATTATATTAGGGTATGCGAACAGTGTTATACTACAAGCGCAGATCCAGTGACTGATGAGGAAGAAGACTGTACTTTGAGTAACTTGTCTGTGCAACATCAATATTACTATCAAAACGACCAAGAACGCATTCACCAAACTAAATGTTAATATTTAGAATAATAGTTATGTAATATATTTTCAAAATAAATGAAATTCACTCTAAATGCCGAATGCAAGAAATTTGTGTGTAGAAAATTGCAACGATTTTTTTATTTGAAACTAAAACACCCTTTTCTAAGTAAAAAACATGTATGTATTATACTATAAGGAACATTCATGTTCCACCAAAAACAAAAAATTGGGGCATTGAGTGCCCCTAAGTACGATAATCCGATGTAAGTAAGATGTACGGCTCTAGGGTTAAAGATCACCAAACCAACCATTTATATTTTACAATCATTTTCTGTTAGTTTAGCACAGACATTTTCTTATATTTGGAGACCTCCTCCCCAATATCACAATTGTTCATAACAATATACATTTTCTACTCTCAAGCCACTAAATCACAGCTTTTGAGATGCCAAATTCAAAAAATTATAAAAATTATAAAAGTTATAGTATTCTCTGGGACCTTAACAAAACCATTTTTCTTATCGGCAACCAAGCCCTATTTAGACGTTAAAACCACCCCTTAATTTGCGAAAAAAGGTAATTTCATCCTTTTTATGAGGAATAATTACCAATTTGTTTTATCAAAAAAAGTGGAGTAGAAGTCGAGATATACCTACCGAAAAAAACGATTTTTGAGGTTAATTAAAAGGTTTCGTTAATGTCTCAAAGAGTTCAACTTAGAACAGTTTTTATATTTTTTTGAATTTGATAGTTCAAAAGATTCCCTTGTTAGATTACTTAGAACTGAAACGTGTTTTCATTTACGACCTGTAACAATTAGATCCAGTTATACATCTCTAGTATACTGTTGAAAATCCAATAATTTTATGTGAGAAACGTAATAATTGACTGATATGGTTCTTCACTCAGTGCTTGGCATCACCGTGGATCATTCAAGATTACAAAATAGTAAAACACAATTAACGTACATTATTTTTTTGACACCGAATCCCACCTCTCGTCACATACCATTTCATTTTATGTATCGCCCAGCGCTTTTCTCCAAAACTTGTTCTACCATAATGGCGTCCCATAACAATTTGCTATTAAAGTTTACATACGACCTTATACTAAGAGAATTTATTACTCAGAAATCATACCTTTAAACCCGATTTTAATAAAGCACTTCACAAATAATGTATCGATCAATATACCGTTGAAATTTCAATCATTAAAATGTCGCAAAATAACAATAAAACGTCACAGAAATGTCAATGACACAGAAATGGGAATGTCTTGCTATTAACAAAAGCATACAAATGACGTATTAAATCCAATTAGTTTCCGGTCACTTGGAAACTTTGAAGTCCCATAACTCAAAAACCTAAACATTTTTCGGCCTGATTTTGGCGACTATGCATTTTTCTAGGATTGCATATAAATTCAAAAAATGTACGCATTATTTAACATAATGAAAATAAATTTTTTTTGAACTTTTTGATTTTTATTTTATAGCTTTAAATCAATATGGCGTGCGGCATGTTTGATCAAGTTCATGACTATTTAATTAAAATTGAAATTAAAATACATATTAAAAATTAGTTGTTTAAATTTTTTTTCAATCCAAAAACATTTATTTAACTTGGTTTGAATTTTACAGTTTTTGAAACATTACATTTATATTTATCCAGAGACATTGCTTTACTCAAATAAATTTTCTAAATTCGTCAATTCCGTCACGCGCGTCATCACATTAAAATTTTGGTTTACCCCCCATATATAATGAAAACAAAGACGTAGTCCTACGTCAAAATATAAAACACCATGTAGAAACAGAAACCGAATAAGAAACAATGCAAGTCACCACTGTTAGGGTTCACATTAAACACAGACAGCTTACTGCCTCCGCAATATACTGTCCTTCCCGGCATAACTTAAAAAGGGAGGACTACATTAAGCTATTTAAATCGCTAGGACGTGATTTTATTATTAGAGGAGACTTTAATGCAAAAAACACCTATTGGGGATCTAGACTTACGACGTCAAAGGGTAAAGAATTGTTTCAAGCATAGCAGACATCAAAATGTGAATTTTACTCTGGTGGTTCCCCAATATACTGCCCAGTGACGAAGCTAAGATACCGGACCTAATCGACTTTTATGTAGCAAGAGGTATATCTCAGAACTATATCCACATTGAAAACAGCAATTCTCTAGTATCGGATCACTCACCGGTTATCATGACAGTCAGTGAAACTGTAATTCAAAGGGAAAGTGCACCCAGATTAACAAATTCAAAAACAAACTGGGATCTCTTTCGTGAAATAATGGAGGACAAAATCAATCTCCAGGTACCGATAAGAAATTCTCGACAGTTGGAAGACGAATTGGAACAACTCAATGAAATAATTCACTATGCTGCATTGGCAAGCACTCCCATTTTGCAAAATAAGAAGACGCT
This sequence comes from Tipula helvola, assembly GCA_963556165.1. Lineage (NCBI taxonomy): Eukaryota > Metazoa > Arthropoda > Insecta > Diptera > Tipulidae > Tipula > Tipula helvola. Next base: position 367,924,974 of record OY744481.1, read on the forward strand.
TAACATATCCTACCCAATGGAAGTTAGAGAGTTGGTAAGAGGAAAACGACGAGCTCGTAAAACCTGGCAAATTAATCGAACACCGGAGAACAAAACAATTCTTAACAATTTATGTAACAGTCTCAAATCCTTTCTTAAAGAAGTTAAAAATGAATCAATCAACAGATATCTAGTTAGCCTAACTGATGAAAAAAATTCTGATTACTCACTGTGGAAGGCGACGAAGGGACCCGAAAGACCCAAAATGCAAGTGCCTCCACTTAAAAAGGATGATGGAACCTGGGCAAGAGGCCACAAAGAGAAGGCTGATCTATTTGCGGAGTATCTCCAGGAAACCTTCCAACCACTACCAAGACAAACTGCCAATGAAAATATAATATCTATTCACAAGCTGGATGAGTTTGAAATACGGCCAGTAACTCTCAAAGAATTAAAAGAAGAAGTGAAAAGTAACATGAATGTTAAAAAAGCCCCAGAGTATGACTTGATTACTTGCCAAATTATCAAAGCTCTACCAGACAAAGGATTTCGTAAGCTACAGTTAAAATATGTTCCGCATCAATGGAAAGTAGCAGAAGTAATCATGATACCAAAACCTGATAAACCACCTAACGATAAAAAATCATACAGGCCAATTTCTCTGCTGCCAATTATGTCAAAACTCTTTGAAAAATTATTACTAAAGAGACTTAAACCAATAATTGATGGTCGTGTCGTGTATTGCTGATCGATAGGAAATCAGGAACATCGGTATATGTTAATCCCGCAGTTGCGTTGGTTTTTCTCCTCGACCTTTGCTACATATTCCTCCAATGTGCCATTGAATTTTTTCACCATACACCATCTGGCATATTTCTTTAAATACCACTGATTCAAAATTCCTTCCTTGATTGGTATATATGCATCTCCATCGGCACTCCAAATTTACTAATCCAGTTATTGATCACGGCATCAGCTATTGTTGTTGTCTCTTGATTGAGTATGGCGTACACCTCCGGCCATTTGCTGAAATAATCCATTACCACTAACTAGCATATACTTATTTCCGCTCTCGGTGGTGGTAAATGGTCCCGCTACATCCATTACAATTCTCTCGAATGGTGCTCCGACGTTATATTGTTTCATGGTTCCCCGACTTTTACGTGCGAGTCCCTTTATTGCCGCAAATTGGACATATTTTTGAAACCATTCTCTCACAGATTGTCTACATTCTGGCCCAGTAGAATCGTTAATGTATCTTGGCCACTGTTTTATTAATTCCTAGATGGTTCCCACTTACTCGTCCGTGCTACTCTTTCACCAGCAATAATTGCGTCACTTTGCCATCCGTACTTTTCCATATTCGTTTTAAACACCCATTTTCTATTCGGAGGCTATTCCATTGAGTCCAATAGTTCTTGACAAGAGAAGTTTTGTCCGCGATCTCACTCCAAGTATGCCGGAGTTCCTTTTCCTTCCATTTAATGATAACCGACAAATCCGTGTCATCTAATTGCTTTTTCCTGATCATTTCATCAGTCCACTCCTCTTCAGGCTGCACTTGCGTAAGCCTAACATCATGCCTTCCTTTGCTTCAATGTGCCCACAATGCTTGCATTCTACTAGACAAGTTCGTCATGATAATGCGTTAGCTCTTGAAATCCTAGCTTTAAAGACGTTCGATCCAGCACATGTCCCTCTGATTCTTGAATTGCAACAGCCACCGTGAAGCTCCATGATCGTCCATAAATAGATTTTTTATCTATAAAGCTAGTTATGAAAATGCTTAACGCATTCTGCTATAGCCAACAACTCTTTCCTATAGTCACGCAATAATTACGCTCCGGTTTTGATAATGTTTTGGAGTAGTACGCAATAACTCGTTCTTGGCCATTAGTTTCCTGTGATAATACTCCTCCTATACCGTCATTACTTGCATCGGTGTCCAAAATAAATTTCACGTTGGGTATAGGGTATGCGAGGATTGGCGCAGCACATACTCGTCTCCTTAGTTCCACGAATGCTTCTTTCTGGTCATCCTTCCATTCGAATGCCTTGTTCTTCCTGGTTAACTCGTGTAAACTCTTTGCAAAGTTTGCGAATCCTGGCACGAAGCGTCTATAATAGGTGCACAATCACAGAAAGCTTCGCAATTCATATAAATTTTTAGGTCTTGGTCAGTTCTTTACCGCTGGTGTGAATTCCATTGGTCGTTACCAAATGATCCAAATATTTTAAGCTTACACTTCTTTGGGCTTAACTTTAATCTAGTAGCCTGCATCCGATCGAAAACCTCTGTCTAGTTCCTTAGATGCTCATCGAAATCCTGGCTCATATTGATGAATATGATGTCATCCAAATATATTAGGCACGTCTTCCAATGTAACCCCTTTAGCACGCGTTCCATTAATCGTTCAAAAGCTGCAGGAGCATTATATAATCGGAACGGCATTACACTAAATTGCCAAAGCCCATTACCCTCACTGAACGCGGTTCTCTCGTGATCTTCCTCGTGGACTTCCACCTGCCAATAACCGGTTTGTGGGTTTCATGTTGAAAATATTCGAGCACCTGGCAGTGGGTAGTTATCTTTTTTCATCACAGCATTGAGTTTTCGGTAATCAACACAGAATCTACCGTCCTTCTTCTCGACCAATACTACCGGTGAGCTCCATGGGCTGTTAGATGGTTCGATAACTCCTTCCGCCTGCATATGTTATCGATTGATTTCTTCTTGCTTTGGCAATGGTAACCTTCTAGGTGGTTGACGAATCGGCATTTCTGTTCCTGTATCAATTCGGTGCTTTGCCATTGAAGGCCTTCCGTTATTATCCGATATGCAGCAGAATATGGTTTGAGTAGTTTATGTGCAGAATTTTTCTGGGCCACCGTAAGATTTCGGTCTATTTTTGCATAAGTTGTTTTACCATTTTTTCGGCTTTTCCAATCGGACTTTTCTGTTCACATTTTACTGTCGTTGATACTTCGTCATATTTGCCGATGAATGTTCTTGATGGTTTTTGCCTTATCCGAGAGATTTAGAGTCCTAATTGGTACTCTATAGTGGTTGTCTGGTTTAACTAAGGCTGTCTGGATTAATATTTCCTTGGCTCCACTCTCCTCTTCGTTAGCTTCCACAGCCCATAGCCTGTATGACCCAGAACCTTCCTCCAATCTTCCCCACACGATCGTCTCTGAGTTCGGTGGCAGCTTCTCTCGATGATCAATAATAATTCGCCTGGTAGTTGAAAAATGACTTCATCCACAATATCTGCAATCAGCATTTCGTATTGGTGAAGGGTTCTCCCGATGTTTATTTTTACGATCTTTTTCCCTTTTATTATTGAACTATCTCCAGTTGCCGTTTGTAACTTCAATCCATTAGCTGGTAGGGTGATGTCACCGCCTCTTGCTACTTTTGAAACGCGGATGAAGGCTATGGGGCAATCGGTTGTGGGAGTCAGCTTCTGCCCCTTTAAGCTGACTCTTTGTAGTTTAACGGCTCCTTCGTCATTTGACCTTCTTGCTTGGCTACTTGCTGGTGATCTTCCCCATTTTGAAAGTCAAACAACAACCAAATATTGGCCAAGGCTCCTACGGAGTAACAAGATGTTCAACTCAAGCCACTCCAGGATCTTCAAATTCCGATAAGACAATAAATACAAATAGAACGGTTTTGTCGGAAGCAAGTCGGATTTTTGATCCTCTTGGCTGGTTAGCTCCTGTAATTGTCAACACTAACACCTTCCTAGAAATGATTTGGGCAGATAATCTTCAATGGGGTGATCCAATATCTATGAATCAAAGAAATTGTTGGGAAAAAATTAGAAGTCAGTTAATTCTAATTAAATCAATACCTATTCCCAGAGATTTATTCAGACGCATTCCGAAAATAAAGTCGACATCCATGGATTTTGTGACACGAATCAAATGGCGTACGCCGCAGTTGTTTATTTCAAGATCATCGAGCCCAATGGAAACATATTCATCAACATTGTCTCCTCAAAGACCAAGGTGGCCCCGATTAAGGTTAAACAACAAACCTTTCCTCGTCTGGAATTATGCGCTGCGGTTCTACTAACTAATTTGGTAAACCTAATATATACGCTTGGCCGATACCAAAATAGTTCTCGATTGGCTAGGCAGTCATCCTAAACGTTGGAATACATTCATCGGCAACCGTACTGCTGAAGTCTTATCATCGTTTCCTGAACAAATGTACCTTCCGCGGATTCCTACGGATTGCGCGACGCGAGGTCTATCACCCCTGGAATTAAAATCGCATAGACTGTGGTGGAACGCACCGGAGTGGTTACAAAAATCGCAGGAATATTGGCCACCGCAAATAATAGAGCCAAGCAACGTCGAAGAAAAGGCCTCAAAATGATTGGTTTGATCAATTAATTGCGAAATATTCTTCCTTCATCAAATTACAAAGAGTGGTTAGCTACATATTCCGTTATTCTACAAACTCGACTAAGCCCAAGTGGTCCAGAGTAGACGGTATTTATCTTCACCGGGAGGAGGTATTCCATGCACTAAATATACTATGCCAGTACGATCAGCATCAATACTATCGTCAAGATATTTCATCACTACAAGCTAAGGAAGCAGTAGGCAAAGGCAGTAATCTCAAGTCACTGAATCCTTATTTGGATAATATCGGAATAATCCGTGTTAGGATGATTAAAAAACAGCGAAGCTTCATACTATTTTGCATCCCAAATCGAAACTTACCTCATTAATTTTACTTGATGCTCATCTAGACAATAAGCATGCTGGACCATCACTCCTATTAGCCATCTGTAGACAACAGTTTAGGATACCAAATGGTAAATCGAAGGTCAAAACAGTTGTGAGAAAGTGCGTCATATGCTGCAAATTTAAGGCAGTATGTCATCAGCAGCTCATGGGTAATCTGCCAAGTTCAACGCCCATTTCTGAAAACTGGAGTTGATTACACTGATCCCAAGGCGATCCATTTATTTATATGCCTAAGTACCAAAGCGGTCCATCTGGAATTAGCTTGCGACTTATCAAGTCTTTCTTAAGAGCCTTAAAAAGATTCACAGCTGAATGAGGCGTTTGTGCAGAACTACATAGTAACAATTGTACAAATTTTGTCGGTGCCAAGCTAAATTGAGGGAAACATTTACCAAATTAATAAAAAAATCGTATCATATATATTCCGATTTCTTTTCCAGACACCGTATTACCTGGAATTTTATTCCTCCAAATTCATCACACTTTTTAGAAGTCAGCGAAGGGTGAATCCGAAGTGTGGCAAAATTACTTCTCCTCGCTTTTAAATAAACAGGCACCACCTTCCGAGCAACAACCTCTCTTGCTTCAACGCGATATTAACGTCGAGATGACACCACCACCTCCTCCATCATATGATGAAGTGCGGAACGTGATATCGCAGATGAAAAATTACAAGACACCTGGTGAGGATGGTGCTGCAGACCACAATTTACAATCTAATTTACTTCACAAAAATGCGAAACTGTCATTTTAAAATATTTCACAATAATTCTAGAAAAGAATGAATAAAAATTTCGATTAGTACACTTACACTTTCCGCTAGCCGCTCATCCATATCCTCCGAAATCAACCAAATTTGTGTAAGCAACATTTTTAATTTATCGATTTGTTCAGCAAACAAATCACACAACAAACCAACCATTATAAATATATTAAAGAAATAACTTGCATGCAGCATCCCGGATCCCATTCCCGTTAGACCATGAAATTTCGTTTGTCCTGGTAACATAAACTGCATATAGCCGGCATAAAACATTTCTCCAGGTGCCGTAGTAACGGTCAATGTAAGAAATATTAAAACTCGTTTCGAATAGAAACCGTTTGAAACTTTTACAATTCGATGAATTTCGGTAACAATGCTACCGATCCGATAGATTTCGTCGCAAAATTCATTCATGTAGGTTTCACTAAATCCCGAACACTTATTTTGATTAAATAACCAAATTGTATTTTTGAATTTTTTTTGTAAACAATTCGTAACAAAAATTAATACCGTTACGACGGATATAATGCCAACCAATGAAATTATGTACAAGTAATATAGAAAATAGGTAAACACAAGAAGTGTATAACCATAGTTCACGTATAAATTATACGAATCGAAAAAAATACCGAAAAATAGAATAATTCCCGAACCAAAGAATGTCAGAAAACCAATTACGGTCAATTCTCTTACGATGTTGCTTGTAAAATTTAAATATGGTCTTGCCATATCCATTAATTTAGCAACTTTATGCCAAATTATTAAATTTGATTTACTTTTAACGATCACATCAAAATAGGTCACATTATTCAGGATAACAAGTGCTCCGAACACAAACGTAAATACGAGTATCATAACATCATTTTTTGTGAAGAGATAAGTTATCGCGTACGAATAATTGTACAGTGAAATATTTAACAGAAGCGCTACGAAAATTGAATACAGATTAAAAAATTTAATTTCTTTGAGGACGGTCGGATGACCACGTTTGAAAATTATTCGCCATTTAAATAGTCCCAAGCCATAAACGATGAGAAGTACACTTTTCCATAATATGGAGTACATGTTGGACGCTCACTGTTTACACTGATGATATGGTTGGTGACTGGTTAATTATAAATTGAGTGAATATTTATTAATTTAATTAGGTCGATTGCACTAATTAATGATAACTTTTTTAAAAATGTCAAATCATCAATTATAATAAATTAATTCAAATCTGACAAAGAATTATAAGGAACAGTTGATGTTAAATATAAAATTTTATGATGTTGAAGTATTCAAATTTTTCATTTGACTAAATTGCGACTTTTCGATCGTCAAATGAATGTCACAGAATGCTGTTGGAATTTGGGTGGTCAGCGTGCGGTGTAGGGGGATAAGCAAAAGGCTAGTTTCTTGTGCCGATACAACTTTACCAAGTGCTCTCACTGCCTCTTCATGGTGGCCATACTAGAAACTACTCTGTTAAAAGTGAAGGTTATAGTGTGAGGGCAGTGGTCTTTCTACATGGGTTAGCGTTGGGGTAAAAGCCCAACCTGTAAAAAAAATGTTGTTACGAAACATCAACATGACCCTCGGATATTTTTGTATTCATAACATTGACCTTGGACACGATATAAGGACAACGATTTTTCTGCCCGGAAAGCCGCCATCAACTCTTCGAACAAGCATCTCTTGTCACATCAATAACAACATGATGAGCCTAATCATGATTGATAAACATGATTAGGTGTCGGTTTCTTGGTCAATTTGCGACTGATTTTATGCTGGTCAACGATCGGATTTGTACATTCGAGATTCATGATGGTCGTCACTTTAACATCACATTTGTGAACGTTCATGCCTCGTCTTGAGCAAAGTTCCGCTAAATGTCATTAAAATTGTTTTGGGCGAATTCAATCCTCAAATTGGCAGTATATATCGTAGCATAATCGGCCCAAACTCCTTGCACCCTACCTCAAACAATAACGGAATGCACACAATCGAACTAGATTTACTCTACAACTTGGTGGTTACTTTCCACATAAGCGTATTCCCAAAGCTACACGAAAATTACACGACGGAACAACGGTCAACCAAATTGTCCACATATTTTTGTACAAACAAATATTTTTCTAGCCTTAAAGTTGTTGAACTAAAATTCCGTCTATCCACCACATATAATCCGTTCGATGTTGAAAGGCCAAACGTTCGAACGCTGAAAGGCCGAATGGGTCGGAAGGCCCAATGTCGAAAGGCCGAATGTCGAATGGCCGAATTTGTCAAAAGACCAAATGCCAAAAAGCCGAATGGGTCGAAAGGCCGAATGTGTCGAAAGGCTGAAAGTCGAAAAGCCGAATGGGCCAAAAGGCCGACACACATTTGTGGTAGAACTATCAGTAGGAGCGATATGAGCGATACGATTCCTTTGATCTGTGTGTGTGCAAGGTTGACTAAGCAATTTCCATTATCGTAAATATTAAGAACTTTATGGAAAAAGTCAAATTCGATAGACATATTATACATTTTAATTTTAATTAGGTCCGCACTTTTTGTTTCTGGATTTTTTTCCCGAGATTTTCAATTTCTGTATTATTTTTTCCTAGATAAGGTTGCCAACCCTAAAAATATAAATTTTGGTTTTCATAAAAAAAAAAATTTTGAAAATTTTCATTCATAAAAAGATGAAAAATTAAAATACAGTTTCGACACAAACGGCCTTTAGACATTCGGCCTTTCGACACAATCGGCTCTTCGATATTCGGCCCTTCGACATTCGGCCTTTCGACACATTTGGCCTTTCATCGTTCGGCCTTTCGACATTTGGCCTTTCGACATTCGGCATTTTGGCATTTTCCATATAATCATCGTTTCCTGCACATCACTCAGTGGAATACTGCGGCATTGAACAACCAAGATGCCCGGACCACCTTCGGGATTACTGTCTCAGAAATCTTGGAAAAGAAACCACTTCCTGACTCCTTCAAGAACAGTAGGACGGCCAACGTAGTCGCCGCAAAGTTATCCACTTATAGCGAGAGGATCTTGGGTGATTAGCACTATGGTCTAAATAGATCAACGACCGATCAAACTTTTACGCTGAGGATTGTACTGGAGAAATGCTATGGAAAGGACATCCCTATGCATATTCGTTTCATAGACTTCCAACAGGCGTATACGACATCCTCAAAGGAATATTTTATGGAACGTATGGTGCCAGATTTTACTCGATGGCTCAATAGTAAGGTACAAATAGAAGAAACATTTCGGATGCTTTCGAGATAATATCTGTAGTACGGTAAAGGAGATCCAATAGCTAAGGCCAACCTATCATTGGAGAATATCATTCGTCAGCTTAACATGGCGCAATGCAGCTGCTTGTATCATAAATTAACTCAGCTATTAGCATGCGCTGACGATATTTTGATACTTACAGCACAAAACATACAGAACATTTCTGTAACTGAACGTAAAATCATAAGAATAATTCTTGGTTTTATTAAATAGTGAGCAAGCTATTGCAGATTACGAATGAATCACGAGATCAGAAATGATCTCGATAAAGTCGACATCATCGGGTTCATAAAATCGTCAAAACTAAGATGGCTTCACAAAATCGGACTACTATACGGGCCTTGGAGTCGATATCAGTGATAGTAGAACTTCGTGGGAGACTACGTACCCATTGGATGGACGACATTGAAAGGAACCTAAACACACTCTATTTGGGGGAATATTGTTGAGGCGGCCAAATCCCTTCATGGGATCTAGCGCAAGCGGAAAAAGAAGATTCGCTCTATCCAACAAATGTATCCACTTTCACAGTTCGCTAAAAATTTATGCAAGAGTATTTGTCATTAGGTACTACCAACAGTAATGTTGGTGATAATTATGACTCGTTTTCGGTAGCATCCCAATGTTTTTGCTGTAGACTTCGAGAAAATGTAATAGCGTGGAATAAATCCACCAAATAAATAAAAATACATCAACTTTGCGCCGTGGCGGGATATTTTGTATTCCTTTTTAAGCTATTAGAACTCTAAAAATTGCAGAAGAACAAAGTCATTTGACAAACTTCAATCTTATCAAGCACGATTTTATACCGACGACATTACTGTCTGAATGTGAAAGTCAAAATATCGCCGTCACGCTGATGTTACTGTACCCATTCTTGGTGTTCAATAGAAGCCAGTGTGAGATTTTTTTTTCGTTCTCTAAGCGAAATTCACTCTCCGAGATCTCCAAGATTTTTCACCCTATATGGGTTAATAGTTAGGAATGCGAAAAATTGAATGGGATGATGAACTTCCTGCGGATATCACTCAGTATTTGAGCACTATAAAATTAAATTTCCCCAACCTTCAAGTCATCGATGTTCCACGGCATTTTTCTAACAGCCATCAAATCCTTACAAATCAATGAATTTTGTGATGGTTCTGAGATGGCCTATGAAGCAAATTTCCGTTTTACGACTTGAGCTACGACGAGCCAATGTTTCAACAAAACTAATCAAATTTACGTCACATATTTTGAAACACCGCCTGGCTCAAAGGTTGTATTGGCCTGGCTATCAGCGGATTTAATTTAAATAATTATAGCGCCAATCTCAGCTTGCAAATTGCCTTAATATGATTAGATAATTTAACACCAAACCAAATGGCATACCGATAGTTTCCGGAAAATAAACAATTGCGTCATCACAGGGCAAATCCCATCTAGTTGCATGCAATTCGTCGTTACTACGCTATTTGAAATAATTATAGCAATAATCTAAGCTTGCAAATGCAACTCTTCTCAATATGATTGATAGTTCACCGATAGTTTCGGAAAAAGGAACACCCCGATCTTTCCAGGGATCCCGTGACGAAAACAGCCTTACTATAATAACAGCTAAACAGTCATTATATAACTCAATGTGCCTATCTGTATCCCTAGAGAACCAATGGGCTCAATGATAAGAGTTATGCGACCCACTACCTTGCCGAAAGCACTCAGCTTCTGCTTAAAAGGGACCACCGAGATTCTAGTGTCAGGAATTACTCAATGTTGAAGAACAAATCAATTATCCAGGCACATATTACTCATAGTTGATCAAAATCTATACGACTATGACTATTACACAGAATACAATGAAACTGATAATAACTACGACTTAAATCCTAATGAACCTGTTCACGAACTAACACAACAAAACTACGTCCAAACTCTGGATAATGAAATTTCTGATGCGGATTTTCACCAGAAAGCCTCACCGAATCCATCGGATACCTAAATATCAATAACCATTCAGGTTACACAATACCCTACATAGAAATTAAAACCCAAAATCACCTTCTAAAATTATTGATCGACACCGAATCAAATAAATCCTTCATAAACCCTAAATTAAGTTAAATCAAACACATAGAGTAGAACCGCCCATACGGGCAATCAACGGATTTAATGAATTCAAAACAAAAGAACCAATGGAATTTATTATCTTCAAATTCCACGAATATTTTGACGGACTTTTAGGACTAACACAAAAATTTCAAATAACGATAGACCTTTGAAAATCCAAGTTAATCACACCTAACACCCAAATTCCCTTACTTTTCTAGCCAAACAAAATGGAGAAATCTACATGAAACCTATCGTCCTACACGGAAACCTTATAATACCTGAAGGTGTATATCAAAGTCATAATTATCTCGTCACTGTAGAAGTAATTAACTACTACTGTAGTGTAAGAACATACGTTTGTAATAGAACACCCAGTAAAAACAGAGAAATTCGATAACTATCACTTCGAAATGTCTAACCAAACCTAGCTTATTCGAACCCAACATCTTAATATAGAGGAAAAGAAAGCCATAGAAAGAAGAGCCATAGAAATCGATACCGAAGAAGAGAAATCCGTTTTTACCAAAAGTTATCAATATCCTCACATTCATAAAGAGGAATTTGAGAAACAAATTATGCACATATTGGGCCAAGGCATCATTCGCCCAAACTTCTCACCCTGGAGTAGTCCTATATGGATAGTTCCTAAAAAGCTAGATGTTCAGGAAAAACCAAATGGAGACTTGTGATAGATTATCGCAAGCTCAATGAAAAAGCTGTATCAGATAGATACCCATTTCCCAACATCACCGACATCCTCGATAAACTAGGGAAAGTGCATCTATTTTACTACTCTGGATCTTGCTTCTGGTTTCCAGCAAATAAAAGTCAATCCCAGAGATATACCCCCCATGGGCATTATGAATACATTCGAATGCCTTTTAGACTCAATAATGCACTCAGCACATTCCAATGAGTAATGGACAATGTGCTTGGTGAACTTCATGGGACATCATTATTTTCTCCACATCCCTACAAGGACACATAGAAAGTCTAACTAAAGTTTAAAGCCAAAAACTCCGTCAAGGAAATCGCATTTCTTAGACATCTAGTCACATAAAAAGGAGCACAACCTAACCCTGATAAAATCCTTGCCATAAAAACTTTCCTATTCCAAAAACTGAGAAGCACGTCAAAAGTTTCTTAGGACTCATGGGCTACTAAAGAAAATTCATCTCAAAAACTTTGCGAACGTCACAAATCCAATGACCGAATGTCTTAGAAAGGACAAACTACTAATATTAGATGCAAACTACACTCAATACTTTATATCGTAACCAATATTACAATCCCTTGATTTTAATAAACCGTTCCTAGTAACCATCGACGCTAGTAATGTGGCAATTGGAGCAGTCCTTTCTCAAAAAGACATAGGAAACGATTTACCGGTCTGCTATGCCTCTAGGACATTATAGAAAAGCGAACAAATTTAATCTACGATAGAAAAAGGACTTCTAGTTATCGTTTGGGCAACCAAATATTTTCGCCCATATCTATTCGGAAAATTTTTCACCATTATCATTGAACATATAAGCCACTAACCTGGCTGTTCTCATTAAAAGAGCCTCTCAGTAAATTGGTCAGATGGTGCGTCAAGCTCGAAGAGTTTGACTATACAATACAATACAAAAAAGGAATTCAGAACTCCAACGCTGACGCTCCCTCTCGAATGGAATCAGAATCCGTATTAAGTCTAGTTTTTTCGAAAAACATTTAAATGCGAATTATTTTAAAAGTGCTGTTTTTCTTATACGCTGTTTCATTACTAGAGGGACGATATCATGTGGCAATTCTTTAAATAATGACATTTTGTTTTAACCAAAGATTAATGGAATGAACAATAGCTGTCGCCTCCATTAAAATTTGAATTCGAATATCTTTCTGTTATTAATTGTGAATCAAAAATTGCAAATACAAATTGAAATTGTGTTCTTACGATAAATAATTTTCTTATTTGAAAACTTAACTGTTTTTAAATATTTTGGGCCTTATCAGTTTGAAATTTGAATTGAATTTTAATAATTATCTCTTACTTCGGTAAAAGAGACAGATATAGATACAAAACATAAAAAAATCAAATTCATTACTATATAGGGGATCGAACCGATATTTTAATTGTTTAGCCTGATTTTTGCTTCGGTTAAACATATTTTTGGTGGCTGCTCTCAATAGTAATTAAATATATAAATTGTAATAATAATTAATTAATATAATTTTTTTTACAAATTTACTAAAAATGAACCATTGCATTGAAAGAAATTATGTTAATTTTACGTAAAAAAAATTTCTTTCACATCGATTACTCAGCCCGAATCTCTGTTTTTTGTATTTGGTGTGTTAAGTGACATCTAGGAATGGGAATAATTAGTAAGAGCTATTTTATTTTATAAACCGCTCTCAATTCAAATGTACATACTTAATGACAATTCAAATATTCTAACCAAAAACTTATTTCGAATGTAAATCATTAATTTTTGGGAATAAAAATGCCAAATATGTATTTTTAAGTATAGTATTTGTTTTCAGCTGGGGCTTAATTTAAATAATATTTCTAATATTTGAGAAATAAATAAGGCATTAATATTTTAGTTAATGTTTATTGGTTATGTCGTTTATTTGTGATGCATAAAAAGTAGGGTTGTTGGTTTTTTGTTTTCTTCTCGCTCAATGCACTGTTTTAATTTTTATGTTTGGTAAAACATTTAGGGTACTAGTTTTGGGTTCATGTTACACGCTGCGTTAGAATGTTATGTTAAATGTTGCGTGTCATGTAGAATGTTATATACATTAAATAAAAATATTTTCTCTCTTTTTATTTAACACATTAAAATAGAAACAGGAAATACAAAAAACTTAGGAATAGTAGTTCCAGTGTTCATGTTACATGTTTGCTGTGTTAAAATGTCATGTCGACATCTTTGAGGCTAAATATTTCTGTGCGTCCGACTATTCTCAATGTTATATAGCTAATTGCATACCATACATTTTGAATAATCAACATTTTCAAAAAAAAAAAAAAACAAATCATGTCATATAGCAAAAATATTGTTACGAACTGGACTACTGAGTTCGTTCGGATTTTGAAAATAAAAACACTGTGCACTTTTTATTTCACTCTACTTTTATACACTTTGATATTTTCTTTGACTTTACTATTTAATTCTGTCTGCTTGCTACTGGTGGTGGCTATGACAACAGATTTCTTTCTTTATTTAACGATTTAAAATAAACCAAAACTTTCTCTGCTTGTCATCGGTCGTGTTTATGAGGGACTTTCCCAAAATCGATTTTAGTTCATTTGTCCCCACGCTTGGGCATCGCTGATTACATTTTTTTTTTTACATGCAAAAATAAGTAAAATCATGTTTACAAATACAAGTTTCTTGTCTAAATTAGTGGATGTCCCCGTAATTTTTTTTTATGATTTATAAAATTGAGTATGCTGCGATTAATAATAAATATCAAATTTTAAAATTAATTTAATCGAAATTAATAATTTAATGAAATATTCAAACACATGTTTGACCATATAAAACTACATACGAAATATTTTAGCCGCCAGTCAGCAAGCGTTGGAATTCTATTTGGGAAAATCCCTAATGACACTTAACCATCTAAAATTCTAAACTATTGCTGTTCATAACGTGAGCTTGTTGTATGATGCCCAAAATCGCCACAATATTTACCTCTATTTTTGTACTTATGTTTTACCAAACATTTGCGGTACAGGTGGCTCTTTTTGTTTTATTTTAATTTCGGCTATTGCGCGAAGACGTGTTGTCTTTTTTTCACCCTTGATTTTAGATGTGGATAAATGATGACGTCATTATATTGAATATTCTCTTTTTAATACATATTGTTATTGTTGTAGAACGTTTTTTAATTTAATTTCCCTTATTTTCTTTTTATTAAATTTGGAAAATGGGGGAAATTAGAGAATCTGTGTTTTAAATGAGTTAGTCATTGGGTTATTTATTAGTGATTTCAGGAAAAATTATTTACCTAGGTTTAATTTTTAATTCATGTTTTTTCGTCAATCGAAATCGCGTTTTTTCATATACAAACTATATGAAAATAAATTTCTTTTTAGTGTTTCTATGTCCTTTATTTTAAGTTCAATTTTTACATGCCGGCTCTATTCATATCAAGATGGTTCTGGTTGTATAAACATCAATTTTGTAATTGTAATAAAATAAATAAAAAAGCTCGCCCGAGGAAAAATCCCTCGAGTTTAAAAAAAATAAAACTATTCAATCTCATCCGACATAACTGGATATATCCCATCATGTTGCATGAAATTTGAAATAATTAGTTATAGCGCCAATCTCAACATGCAAATCGCCTTAATATGATTGATAGGGTTAGATAATTTAACGCCAAATCAAATGGCACACCGATAGTTTCCAGAAAAGAAATATTCCGGTCGTCCCAGGGACAAATCCCATCTAGTTGCATGATATTTCGTTACTATGCTATTTGAAATAATTATAGCACTAATCTCAACTTGTAAATCATCTTAATATGACTAGCAGAGTTAGATAATGTAATGCCAAAGCAAATGGCATACAAGTAGGTTCCGAAAAAAAAACATCATCACAGTTCTCCCATAGCCAGATCTTATGATAGTAACATTTTTCTTTTTCTTCCGTTCTGGTTCTTCTTGGGGTAACTCAAACAGAAGTAAATAAACGGTTACATCGAGACGAAGGGGGTCATACACAAGCGAAATCACAGGGGCACTTCCAGACACAGTCAACAATCATTGAAGGTCAACCGAAACAAACATTCATTTTCAAAGTCCCTTAAGTAAAATTGATTTTATTTCAATGGGTTCAGAATCTTTAATTTAGAGCTTTGTTATTTCTGTGGCAACAAGTTTTAATATTTTGTGTTGCATGTTACACATTAAATAATGTTGATTCGTATTAAAAACTGTTGACCTTGAAAAAAACTTCATCGTGATTTTAAATAATTAAAGTAAATTTTAAAATTATCTTAACTTCACAAATTTTAGCTTACTTAATGAAAATTAAACTTTATACTTACACTTTCCACAATACGGTGATCAATGTCACAGCCCATTAGTTTAACACCATTCAATAAACATTTCATATCAATAATTTGCCTGTATTGCATGTTACATATTTCTATAAACACGACCAAATTCATTATATGAAACAATGTATAAACTAATCCTGATACAAAGTACAAAGTCATATTACACTCAGATGGTGCCCTTATATCCACAATTCTAAAGTAGGCGTAAAAAAATTCACACGGAGTATTTAACACGTTTGCTAACAATATCGTGATTACGCTGCTGGCATAGAACTGGTTATATAACCGAATCGTACGTAATACTTTTACGGCCATAACGAAAATTTTATCAAACTCATCACAAATTTGTGAATCAACAATGATTTTATATTGAACGGTATGGTTAACGAAACATTTTATTTTATGATTTAAACAGCTGATTATACAGGTGGTGATCCCGATAATTAATGCAATGTTATAAATTGGCATTAGCTCAAAATAAAATATAACAAATGCAAATATAATAGTCGGGATATTATATAAATGTTTTAGGCAGAACATATCAATGATGTAACCAAAAAGCGCCACAATCCCGGCGAGTATAGTCAAAAATATCAATTTCCGTAAATATTTCAACAATTTTAAATTCGTTTCGTTGTGGTACACAAAATGGAGCGACAACCGATTAATTAGTTTAATAATTTTCGTGTACAAATAAAATATTCGATTGCCGTTCAACAGTACATTAAAATAGGATGTGTTAACAGAAAAACCAACAGAAGTAAATAGCATGAGATACGTTATTTTTAATATGTAACTGTCCGTGATTAAATACAATTTCAAATAGAATTCCACAGCAAGGTAGATGATTCCAAATAAAACAGTAACCGAATAAATTCGATAAAATTTCATTTCCTTTATTTGAACGACACCGTTTTTATTAATGAAATTATATTTTAATAAGCCGTACAATTGAAGTATTAGGACGGTGAAGTTAAATATTTTTAAATTCATTGTTTTTTTTTGGATGTGGGTACGTGATGTAATCCTAAGCCGTTAAAACTAAAACTAATAACTAAAACACTAAATTAGAGTTTTTTTTGCATGTCATACTTACAATATTCGTAAAATGTTCTTTCTTTGGTCAGCATACAAATAATATATGTTTGAAAACCAGGTACAGTACGGGAGATGACATAAATGAAATAATTTAGGCCAAAAGCGAGTAAACACTTCATAAAGTGTGATGAAATTATGGTGATGGTTTGATACCTGCCGTAAATCCGTTATAATTTTGTCACCAGCATATTTTAAAAGGCTAGTTAAATTGTTCTTTTACAAAAATGTCAAACGTACCAATTATTTTGATACTAGTCGTTACAATCGATAAATAATACTGAAGGTTTCTCTGTCCAAAGAGGTTCTAATCAGCAATAAATAACACGATTAGTAGTATACTTTGAAATTTTGTTGCAGTTTAGACAAATGGTACCAAAATGTACCGCACAAAAATATATTCGCCACTAGTGGCAAATGTTTTTGTTTTGAGTGTTTAGCGAGAAATATAAAGGGCTGACACTTCAAGAAGTGATCAGAACTTCGGTCCGAAAAATTCAACTTTCAAATCGATCTGTAATTGAACTAATTAATTACTAACTCAACCTCAACTCAGTCTCATTCAATCTCCAACTCAATTTGCAACTAAACGTCCAACTCAATCTTCAATCCACACGCAAGCACCAAATCAACCCACAAGCCAACTCTTAACTCAATCATCAATTCAACTCCAAATTTACTGTCAACTCAACTTTCAACTTAATTCCTAATTCTATTCCCAACTCAACCTCCAACTAACCCTAACTGCACCCTCTAAGTGGTACTTCCAACAATCCCCAACTTAAACCTCAACACAAACCGAACACCCAACTCAATCCCCAACCCAAGATATGAAAAAATAGAACCTCAATGAGCCCCAGCCCAACCCAAATCAAACTCCAAACCGACACCCAACTCAACCATTAGCTCAACCCCAAATTCAGCGCCTAACTCAATCAAAAATACATCTTAACCTTTTACTCAACCTTGTACTGAACCCCCCAATTCCAAAATAAGTCCAAAAGGAATAACACCAACTTACCCGCTCGATACTCAAATTAATTTGCAACCGAACGCCTTGCTTAACCCCATATAAAATTCAATACAACCCGTAGTCATCCCTAACTGGATGTCAAGTCAGCCCTTAACCCAACTCTAAACTTAATTTTAACTGAACCCAACTCAACCCCAACTCCACTCCAACTGAACCCCAACTAAACCACAACTGAACACCAACTGACCCCCAAATATATCCCAACTCGACTCCTAACTCTACCCCAACTCAACCCCCAACTCAACCCCCAACTCAACCCCCAACTCAACCCTTAACTTAACCCAACTCAACTCACTAAAACAATATGGTTCGATGTGTACTGAACTTAGTCCTTCTCTAACCTCCTACTCAACCATCAACTCAACCCTAAATAAATCCCTAACTGAACCACTGGAAGAATCGATTGAGGCTCATCTATCGAAATGGTTGCTCGACTTCGTAACTGATCAATATGACATCTCATTGATTGGCCTTGTTTACTCTCTACAGCATAAGAAACAGGGCCTGCTGTTCTTGTAACAGAAGCAGGTATCCATTTTAAACCCCACGAGTAGTTTCGCGCCCAAACTTTGGAACCCTCAGACAGTTGTGAACACGAATGTTGTCAGGGTGTCGATGATTGAAGAAAGTTTGAATACGATTATTAAATAAGAGTTCGGCGATGTTGAATGCCGTCAGAACTTTCTTTCTTAAGAAAATATTTCTTCATTTTGACCATTATCCCCGCCTGCCCATTTGAACGTGGATTGTATGGAGTCACATGCATCGATCGAATACCATTCGTATCAGGACGGCTTGATTTACACTTTTTACAAAGACCCACAACCTTCTCTATGTCCGTATCTAGATTGAGCCACCACACGTAGTTCCTCGCTAGTGCCTTTATTCTTACAATACCCGGATGAGCAGTGTGTAGAGCGGCCAAAATATGCGCAACCCAAAATGGCTGAAATTGTTCAACAGGTTTACACTCTGGCCAGCCCCACAGTGTCCATTGAAGGATTTGCGAGAAAACCGGATCTTTGGTAATAGAAGCGGCAATGTCATAAGCGTGGAGGGTCGGCTTGTGTGCAAAGTGTGTGGGAAGCCTATTAACACCATCAACATTTCCCATATCCTTCCCGGCACGGTAGACAAGTTTGAATGTTTAGGCATTGAGGAAATAACTCCAACGAATCATTCTCGGTGATAAGATCTGTGGAGTTGGAACATCTGTATTAAGACGACCAAGAAGCGGCTTATGGTCCGCCTAAAGCCTTGCGATCACCTTGGCTGTAAGCTATGGGACGCTCTTTCTTTCCTACTCGATGTGACAGTATGACGGCAATTCCATAGGGGAAAGCGTTACATGCCAGCAACAACGGATATTTCTCACTAATTGGCATTAGGATGTTGCTGGACGTCAAGGTATCTTTAAGCGCATCGAAATTGCGCTGCTCGGTAGGTCTCGATCTCCAGAAGATATTTTTGTGAAGCAGCCGATGTAAAGGTTCCGCAAGGATTGCCTTATCTCGAATAAAAGAATGATACAAATTAATTAAGCCTAGGAAAGCTTTTAGCTGCTCTTTATCCGTTGTTGGTGGGGTGCTTCTAATAGTGCCGATCTTCTGGTGCAATGGGTGTAGACCTTCGGAGTCGATTCTGTACCCGAGAAAATAGAATGAACAACCAATTTGTCATTTTTTTTTTAGACGGATACCAGCTTGATAAAATCGTTGGAAGATGTACCGTCGAAATACGGTAAGACTCCTGGAATCCCTCGAAGTAGATTCTCCATGAAATTTTGGAAAATTCCTGTCGCTGTACTAATACCGAATTGGAGTCGGTTCACGAGATCGCGTTTTACAAACACGGAACCGTTTGGAATCGCGATAATGGGTGATTTGCCGATGGAACCGGAAAACAATGCGGTGTCAGAGCTTTATTCACCGTTGATTCTCACACTGCCATCGGCCTTCGCTATATAGGCGTAGCCCACTCGGTGTATTCGATCGGCTCCAGAATGCCCTGTCGAACTAATTTATCCAATTCTCCTTCAACTGCTGGTCGCATGGCAACTGGAATTCTTCTTGCTGGCAATCGTATAGGAATTACTTTTGGACCCACTCGAATAATAATCAGAGACCCACTGTATGAACCAAGCGGAAAATAGGTGGCTGTATTTCACCAGTATATCGGAAAAACTGGTGTCTGTGATTGCATACAATCCTTGGATGGATATCTCTACTCCAAAATGTAAATTGAATTCCGTTGGGAATCGAATGATCTCAAATTTGCTTCACGAAGTGGTGGTAATTTTCGAAATATTCCTTGGAATGTTGTCTGGGAGATGATAGTGTGCCTTGAGTCATAATTCATTTCGAAACGACACTGAACACGGTTGGTGTTTACGGTAGCAGATGTATTGACAGCAGAATGCTTGGAAATACTTTTCCCTTTTCTGTAATGGCGATTCGAACGCTGCTGGTTGCTTTTAGTTTTGTTGCGGCTGCTGGCCATCGCACGACAAACTCGTTGGAGGTGTCCCATTATACCACACAAGCATCACCCTTGTTGATTAACTTTGGCCGGGGCTGCTTGATGTTTAGGCATGATTTACTTCACTTGTTGAGCTTCAGTAAGAACGTGTACGACGCCGCAATTACCGAAGGGCGAGGGGAAAAGTGATTTGATAATATTTCCATGATTTATTTGACCACTAAATCACTAACCTTTGTTACAAAATCCCCCAAAAGGGATTTTGTTAAACAGAACATAGCAATAGAGGTCTGGTTGCGGTATTGCACTGGCTGAAGCTCGCCGCTAGGCGTGGGGGTTACCAGACATATTACTATGCTTGAAAACCGCATAGAGATAAAACGAAGGGGACAAGAAAATTATTCTACTGTGCCACGACCACAGTGGTAGATAATCATAAAAACAAAATCTGTGTTCGACAGGGACGCCGGTGCCACTCCGGCGACCCTGCTCAAGGCCTAGGTCAGCATAAGGCCGCCCATCCTCACGCGATCACACGAACTAATTAGCAACACATCACTAAATGTAACCCGAAATCATAAAAACAAATCTGCAATTACGCATAAAAAACCCAAAGCGGAAAAAACGAAATGAAAACAAAAATGAAATGAAAGAAATTTGAAATGAAAATGAACCGTTAGATGAATTACCAAAAAAAAACAAAATGTGGTGCGAATCGATTTGGGGTGTCGCATACGGTACGCCACCCGGAACCTGAAACCCGTAAAAATTTATGAAATTTAATAAAAACAATATAGTAATAAAACAGAAATCAAGTTCGGCTTACAAAATTTTACAATAATAAAAAAAACACGCGGTGCCACCGGTTTCTTATATATTTTTACCGGCTGGTCACCATACCTGAACATAAAACCTTGGCCCGTCCGACCAATCAAACAGCTACCAGCGCCGACGCAGCAGCCCCCTCTGGATTCACGAACCCCACTCCGTTCGTCGGAGTTGCTGCCACAAACCCAAATTCAATACAGGACAGAATAAAACTGTTCCCTCCTCAAGCATTTGATAAATTACTTTATCAGAGAGCTTAACTTCTTAGCATTAGGCCTCGTAATTTAAAACTGGGACCCTCACTACATGCACAAATCTCGAAATTCGGCTTTTATACGGTTTTTTTTTTTCTCAACACGTTTTACCTTATGTAATATATTAGATTTGGTTTTTCACTTTACTTTTTCCTGGCAAAACTGTCTTATCACCAACTACCGTTATAGATGTATTTTTCTTTTATTTTTATCAGATTTAACCACAAACTTCAAACCGGTAGTAAAACGCACTTTAGGATTATTATTAATATTGGCAAGATAATTAGGTACAGGTTAATGTTTGAGACTAAAATACCACCATAAACACCAACAATATTTTTTTATTATAATTACACGTACTTTTATTCAAATTACTTTATAAATGTCTACTCAAAACATATACCATTGGCACTCATACAATATATAATACTCAAGTGCCACAGGGCAAAACAATTTATCATACAACAAAAAAAATTACGCCACTCGGCCCAAAACTAATCATATTTATTAAATATTTTTTCTATTTTTTTCTTTATTTATAATTATTATTGTTCAAATTATATTATTTTTTTTTTCAATTTACTACATACATATTTATCAATTAGTAACACTCAAACTTGACGTCAATTTTACCCCAAAAAAAAATATCCATATAATTATTCAAAACTCGACTTTTCAAAATTAAAACGAGACTTTTATTTTATTTTTGTTTTTTTTTTTTTTTCAAAACTAAAAAACCCGACCGTATAATTTAAAATTCAAAACTAGACTATCCATTTCAACATTTAAAACTAGACTATCAAAAATAAAATTCCCGACGCGTAACAAACATAATTTTTCCCCCACCCAAAAAAATATTTACCCATATAAAAAAAACCCGACCGATAGATTTCGGATGACGTACACATACGACATCATCCAAAATCGATTCGCACACACCAACACTAATTAACCAATTTTCTGGAATATTCCATTTACATGGAAAATCCACGCGCTAACCAAAACAAAACAGATGAAGCAACACGCCAACCACTACACGTCATTACATACCATCAAACAAAAAATGATAAAACGAATCGAGTAACCGACCAAAATACGGAGAAGTATAAAATGCTAAAGGGTACACTCTACCAAAAAAAAATATATTTTCTATTACAAATTAAGCCAAAGAAAGAATGACGTGTAGTGGAAGAGATTTTAGGCAGCGCAGTGGATAAACATGCAACCTTGTTGGGATTTCCAACCGTAATTACAGATTTAGATTAAATAAAACATAACAACCACAAGCGGTTGTTACAGCGTGGGGACGACTCACACCCGAGAAAAGATCTCAACGCCAGGCATAAAGTAAGAGGGAAAGAAAAAAATTCACTAATAATTGGTTATAACCGAATATCCTTAGCATGATAAACGCCCAAAGGTTTTCCATCAAGATTTCTGATATTATAAGAGACTGTTCCGATTTTATCCGTGATAAAAGCAGGAATAAACTTAGCAGCTAACTTTGCAGAAAATCTATCCGGAGCACTACTTTGTGCGAAGGATCGGACAAACACAGGTTGATTAGGCAGGAAATTCCTAGTTTTACTACGCAAATTATATCGAACCGCTGATTTCTCATGTGCAACTTTCAGGTAATGAGTTATTTGATCACGAATAAGATTCAATCTATTAGATTTGGACAACACATGTATTTCGTTGTCATCGTGAGGAGATAAAAGTTTACGTAAAGCATAATCTGAACCGTTTAGTGACATGTGTTGACCAAAGACCAAATAGTGAGGAGAAAAATTCGTGACGTCGTGTTTAACATTTCGCAATGCCGCAGTGATTTCAGAGAGATGGCAATCCCATTCATTATGTGCATGATCATCAAGATAAGAACGAATACTAGACAGTAACGTCCGATTAACTCTCTCAGAAGCGTTGCTTTGAGGAGAGTAAATAGGAGTACGTATATGATCAACATTATATTTTTTTAAGAGATCTTTAAATAAGTTAGATATGAATTGTTTGCCATTATCAGAAGTAATCACTGCAGGCACAGAGAAAAGTAAAAACACCTCATTTTCCAAAAAGCTACACAGAGAAGAGGCGGAAGCTTCTCGCAAAGGCTTGACTAGAACAAACTTTGAATAATGATCCAACACTATAGCGATACAGGTATTACCTCGTTTGGAGCGAGGATAAGGTCCAAGGAAATCAACGAACAATTTTTCAAAAGGTCTGGTAGACTCAGTTTGAGAACCCATCAAAGGTTGAGTGCTAAAATTTACAGGCTTATTCATCTTGCATTGTAAACAATTAGAGATGAAAAGTTTGATTTGTTTAGTCATACCAAACCAGAAAAATTGCCGTTGAAGTCGTTCTACAGTTTTTTTAATACCCATATGAGCAGAAGTAGGAGAAGAATGAGCCAGTTCAATTAAGTTTGCAGTCAAGGACAACGGAACTACTAACTTCCATTCAGACAAATCAGTGGACGTATAACGAGAAGCGTAGGAAGGTAAGATCAAGAGTTTATTATCACGAATTTTGAAGTTGTGATCGCAATCTTTTAATAGTTGTACTCGATTGATCTGTTGTACATATTCATCGTCCTGAAAAGCTGAAGAGTTAAGATCAATATGTAGAACCGAATTGTCACTTGAAGAATTTAAACTAGACACATTTTCTTGTATAACAGGAGAATCACAAAGTAAGGAGGAATCATCATTCAAAGTAGTTTCAACAGGAGGAAAAGGTTGATCGTTACTTACATCGTCTGTGGGCTCACTATAAAAAGCTCTAGAAAGGGCATCAGGTACAACATTCACCGTTCCTTTACGATATCCGATATCAAATTTGTACGCTTGCAGTTTTAAACTCCAGCGGGCGAGTCTACCAGATAGATCTTTTTGGGACATCAACCAGCGGAGACTAGCGTGATCGGTATAAATCGTGAACGAGTATCCCTCGATATAGGGCCGAAATTTTTGGACGCTAAGTACTGCTGCGTAGCACTCCAACTCAGTTACAGAATAATTCCTCTGAGCGGCATTAAGTTTGTGCGAAAAGAATTCAATGGGGTGTTCAGCGCCATCAGGATCAAGCTGAAAAAGTACACTACCCACGCCAACAGCACTGGCGTCGCATTGGATAAAGAAAGGGCGCCCATAGTCAGGGTTAGCTAAAACAGGAGCAGACGATAAAGATAATTTAAGAGCTTGGAAGGATTCCTCAGCGTGAAGATTCCATTTAGACTTAGATTTTTTCCCTGTCAGATCAGTTAGTGGAGCAGCTAAAGACGCGAAGTTTTTAATAAAACGCCTATACCACCCACATAAACCCAAGAAACTACGTATTTGTTTAGTTGTTTTTGGTCGAGGAAATTCTCTAATTGCCTTACATTTTTCTGGGTTGGTGCGAAGGCAACCATCACCCACTAAATAACCCAGGTATTTAACCTCCTTCAAAACAAACTGACTCTTTTCTAAATTTATGGTTAAACCAGCCTTTACTAGCAACGAAGCCACAACTTCCAAAAGTTCCAAGTGTTCATCAAAAGTGGACGAAGTAACCAATAAATCATCAAGGTAGACGAATACTTTGTCGTGCAGTTGATAAGGAATCACCCGATGCATAAGGCGACACAGTGTTTGGGGAGCGTTGCACAACCCAAAGGGCATGACCTTGAAGTGGTACAAGGGACGACCAGGGACAGTAAACGCCGTCTTATCTCGGGATTGCGGGTCAAGAGGGATCTGCCAAAAGGCATCTTTTAGATCAATAGTTGATATATAGCGAGTTTGATCCAAACGACCCAACAATCCGTTGATAAGTGGAAGCGGATACGCATCCCTGACCGTCACCTTGTTCACCTCACGGGCATCCAAACACAAGCGTACTTGGCCATTAGCCTTATGCACCATGGTGACAGGAGAACACCATGAACTGTGGCTTTCTTCAATCACATCCAGTGATAACATCCTATCTAGCTCATCATACATTAGTTTTTGCTTAGCAGGAGAAACAGAGTAAAAACGTTGCTTAACAGGCTTGGATTCACCAACATCAATCTCATGAGAGATTAATGTAGTTCGTCCAAGACCCATTTTAGCACTTGACGGAAATTTTTTAACTATTGTAGAGAGCTTTAAGTTATCATCTGGAGAGAGAGAATGGAATTTAGGAGAACAAGATATTTCTGCGGAGTCCGATAATTCACTCAACGCAGGTAATTGCAAAGTAATGCCGAATTTATTCCAAAAGTCAATCCCTAAATAAAGAGATTGCTTTAGAGAAGGTACTAAAAAGAATCGCATGTAATGAGATTGGGAATTAAAGCTAACCTGAACATTTATGTAACCAATGACGTTCTGAGATTGACCACTCGCAGTCTGAATAGAAGTAGGAAAATTATGAATATGAAGATTATTGTCCGCCAACAACTTTTCAGAACCACAACCCAACACACTTACACTCGCTCCACTATCTAATAGACCTCGGTATGGAACATCATTGACAAGAATATCAGCATAAGGCCGTTTATCGCTTGTCTCAGAACCGAGTACTGAAGAAACAACAAAGGATCGCAAAATCCGACGTTGCTCCCAGTATTTTTTTGAGCGAAGTAACTGAGCTGAGATGAGTTTCCCAAAAGTGTTGGGGAGAGACGGAACGGAATCAGAAAAATTAGAACTATTGTTAAATGAAGAAGTTGAAGGAATGGAGTGTTCCAATTTGGAAAAGGAATTTACTCGACATTCAGGTGGAGAAACAGGCAAGCAAGAGTCCGATACCATTAGGTCGGAACCAGCTGAACCAGATCCAGAAGAGATTGCGGAGTCAAAGGACTCAACGCGAACTTTCACTGGTTCGACTGATTCTTTCCATCTGGCATCAGTCTCTTTCGAAACTCTGAGTCGGTATTGCTGACTGCATCTACTTTGGTAATTATTGTTGGGGTTGAGATGGTCTGTGGTTCCTGGTTCCCCGATCTCCATGAACCACTGGTCTGGTTTCCCGCACAACGAACACAATTTGTTGAAATGGTGCCTTTGAGACCACAACGATAGCAAAAGGCACCCAAGTGAGGACGAGGACAGTCTTGAAAACCATGCCCTATATCAGAACAATTATAGCAAATGTAATTGCGGCCAGATCTAGAGGTATTGGTTACATTAGTTGAAGGAGAAATAGAGGAGGGTTTAAAAGACTTAGAGTTTGTCATAGTCGTTCCCATTGGAGCACGATAAGAATGACTTGGACTAATCGCAGAAATATGTTGCACAGATTCGGACGTCGGAACAAAAACACCAGATGGAACGCGATATGCGGTTCCTGACGTATCTGCGGATGGAACTGATGGATTAGAAATTGAAACGACTGGTTCTGAATCATACATTCTCTCAACACCGAGTTCATTGATACTACGACGAGGGTGCATCGAGTAATCAGGTGGAGAACGAAAACGTTTTAGCGAATCTTCCCATGAAGTACAACTTTTGATGAGCTCATTGATATGTGAGAAGTGTCGATCAGTAAGTTGATACTGAAGGACAGGCTTCATATTGTTCATCAGTAGTTGTATGAATTCATCGTCGCTGTAAGGGGTGTGACACTGCAGGGCCAAATTCCACATGTGATGATAAAATTCCAAGAATGATTCGTTAGGTAACTGTTTGCGAGACTCAACCATACGACGAATTTCGTAGGGAGTACGCCTATCTTTAAATCTTTCTTGGAAGGCTAATCGGAGGCTATCCCAAGGTGCTGAAGGATTATACCTGCGGTAGGTCCAGTACCACTGCAGTGCCACATCTTTCAGGACAAGATGCAGATCCAGAAGTACAGAAGAAGGTGATAGATTGTTGGATTTCACTACAGAGTCCAGCTGAAAAAGGAACATGTCCACAGTTATGCCAGAAGGTGAACCTGTGTAGGAAATCCCACATCGAGATAAAGAACGTCTATTGAAATCAGGATTATATTGAGTAGATGGATTATGAATTGCTGAAGGCACGGGATTCAAAGTACTATTATGAAGATCTCTAGCATCTGGTGCTGACTGAAAATTAGGACGTTGGGTGGCCTGCTCCGGAGATGAACGCTCTTTAGAGACAGGTTCCATGAAAGAATGAGTTAATTCAGGCAAATTATTGTCCTGCGGGTTTATCGCCGTGGAAACAAGTGGATCTCTTGCAGGACCAGCAAAATCAGGGTGAGGAGGTGGCCCAAAAGACACCTCCGGAACAGGAATTTTTAACGTTGGATTTAACTGACTATGCACACCGGCTGCTTGTTCCGCATCCAGCTGTATTCTCACTTCGTTGGTCAGCAGTTGAACTTGAGCCGTCAATACTCTCATCATTTCCGCCTGATCAATTGAATTAGGATCCACATTAAATGCCTTAATTAATTCGTCCATTATGAAAAGATTGAGTGAAACAGAGAAAAAAAAATTTAAAGCTACAAAAAAAAATTAACCAAAATTGAATTTAAACGTGATTTAAACTTAACGAGAATTAATTCTCAACAAATGTAAACTAACAATATTTAAATTAAAAAAAAATTCCAACTTATATTTACTGAATAGATTATAGTTATAATTAAAATTACCTAAACCAAAAGTTATTAAAATTTAACGTAAATAATAAATGAAAACCAGCGATACTGGCACTTTCAACCACAAAAAAAATCAAATTATTTAATTGAAGAGATTACAAAAAAAAAATTTTTTACCCACCAAAAAAATTAAATATAAAAATATTTGAATATATATATATATATATATGAAAAACAAGATAGAATTACTTAATTTAAAGCAGAAAAAAAAATTTTTTAAATTATTAATTAATTATTTAAAGAAATTTATTGAAAACATATATTGAAGCACCAATCTCAAATTAGACTCACTATGACCAAGTAGATATCCACAAGCCGGGCTGTTTGAGGAGCTGCGAGCACAAATTACTATCCACTGGACCACTCGCGTCAATACTGAACTAGCGCTCAACTCAAAACCTTTTTCTCATCCGTACTCGCCAGTCTATCCCAAGGTAATGTGTTGGAATCTAAAGTGTTGCTTAATACCTCAATATAATTTAAAGGACAAAAAGAATTTATGTTTACTGAGTTTACTATTGAAATGAATATGAATAAAAAGAATTATAAAAGAAAATAGAGTGAATTTATATATATATAATATATATGTATATATATATATATACACCAAAAATTACGGTAAAATTAATTTAAATAAAATGAAACCGATTCCCGATCAAAAAAAAATTATCGAATAATAAAATTTTTTTTAACTATATTGAATGAGTAATTTAATAATTTCAAAAAAAACTTAACCAAAACCGAAAAAAAAATTAAAGTAAATAATTTAATAAAATAATGAAATTAGAATGAACTTTTAAATTATGACTATAATAACCACGTAGATATCAACAAGTCGGAAGGATTGAGGAGCTGGAAAATTACTATGGTTATCCCAAGGACTTATCCGCGGTAAAGCACTACTTTCACTCGACTCAAACACTGTATGAACAACCGCACTTGCCGGTCTATCCCACGGTAGATTATTATTGCCGGAATTCATTCGCAAGCAAATATAAACCCAAAACAAAAACAAAAAAAAAAAAATCAAAATACCGAAATAGAATTACTACAATATAAAAAATGAACTAACCAAAATTATTAACAGTATTTTAGCTGCTCCATTAACCAACTGAAAAACAACCAATAATCAAAAAACAAAATTTCACAAAAATGAAAAAGCAAAAGGAAAAATAAGTAAAATGTATTACTTGTATCAAAAAATAACAAAAAATGTGATCACGTGAGAGATGATCACGACCCCATGCTGAGCCAGGCTTGAACGCTATAATAATAAAAATAAAATTACCACTGTGGTCCCAGTAGTTTAATTTGATAGATAACAAACAAAATTGGAAATAAAATTTTACCTAAAAGTAGAAGTTGACTAAGGATGTGCCAATGAGTACCGCGATCACGAACTGTCCAATCAACACCACATTGGTGGAAACAACAAGTTCGCGATCCCAACACCCATGACACATGGAACCAACATGACGAGCGATCCAGCAAGATCAAATAACCAAAGGTTAGAACATGCTGTGATCCCTCCCCATGAAGGTAGTCGGACTGAAAATAAAAAAAATTAATTTAATTATAGGGTACGAAGACTCTAAAAATTTAAAAAGACTAAACTCAGAACGAAAGAAGAATGAGCTTAACCACAATCAATGCCACATGGCAGAAATGGTAAGCCCATTCATCAGACGAGCTGAGAATAGGGATCAACACTCTCATCTGCATGCAATCAAACAGCTTACGCTGGTTGCAATGCAGATTTGAATGTTGATCGGGCAGAAAAAACCGTTGAAGTGAGCACCCGTGCAAGCTCAAACAACGCTAGCGTTGGACTTTACACGTGGTACTCACAACAAGCAAGCTGAAAAAAAAAATTGTGAAATTAAAGACGAAAATGCAAAAAAATTAGCCGAGGTTTGGGCGCCACTGTTACAAAATCCCCCAAAAGGGATTTTGTTAAACAGAACATAGCAATAGAGGTCTGGTTGCGGTATTGCACTGGCTGAAGCTCGCCGCTAGGCGTGGGGGTTACCAGACATATTACTATGCTTGAAAACCGCATAGAGATAAAACGAAGGGGACAAGAAAATTATTCTACTGTGCCACGACCACAGTGGTAGATAATCATAAAAACAAAATCTGTGTTCGACAGGGACGCCGGTGCCACTCCGGCGACCCTGCTCAAGGCCTAGGTCAGCATAAGGCCGCCCATCCTCACGCGATCACACGAACTAATTAGCAACACATCACTAAATGTAACCCGAAATCATAAAAACAAATCTGCAATTACGCATAAAAAACCCAAAGCGGAAAAAACGAAATGAAAACAAAAATGAAATGAAAGAAATTTGAAATGAAAATGAACCGTTAGATGAATTACCAAAAAAAAACAAAATGTGGTGCGAATCGATTTGGGGTGTCGCATACGGTACGCCACCCGGAACCTGAAACCCGTAAAAATTTATGAAATTTAATAAAAACAATATAGTAATAAAACAGAAATCAAGTTCGGCTTACAAAATTTTACAATAATAAAAAAAACACGCGGTGCCACCGGTTTCTTATATATTTTTACCGGCTGGTCACCATACCTGAACATAAAACCTTGGCCCGTCCGACCAATCAAACAGCTACCAGCGCCGACGCAGCAGCCCCCTCTGGATTCACGAACCCCACTCCGTTCGTCGGAGTTGCTGCCACAAACCCAAATTCAATACAGGACAGAATAAAACTGTTCCCTCCTCAAGCATTTGATAAATTACTTTATCAGAGAGCTTAACTTCTTAGCATTAGGCCTCGTAATTTAAAACTGGGACCCTCACTACATGCACAAATCTCGAAATTCGGCTTTTATACGGTTTTTTTTTTTCTCAACACGTTTTACCTTATGTAATATATTAGATTTGGTTTTTCACTTT
Organism: Tipula helvola; assembly: GCA_963556165.1. Taxonomy (NCBI): domain Eukaryota; kingdom Metazoa; phylum Arthropoda; class Insecta; order Diptera; family Tipulidae; genus Tipula; species Tipula helvola. The sequence continues at coordinate 367,956,111 of OY744481.1, forward strand.
ACTTTTTCCTGGCAAAACTGTCTTATCACCAACTACCGTTATAGATGTATTTTTCTTTTATTTTTATCAGATTTAACCACAAACTTCAAACCGGTAGTAAAACGCACTTTAGGATTATTATTAATATTGGCAAGATAATTAGGTACAGGTTAATGTTTGAGACTAAAATACCACCATAAACACCAACAATATTTTTTTATTATAATTACACGTACTTTTATTCAAATTACTTTATAAATGTCTACTCAAAACATATACCATTGGCACTCATACAATATATAATACTCAAGTGCCACAGGGCAAAACAATTTATCATACAACAAAAAAAATTACGCCACTCGGCCCAAAACTAATCATATTTATTAAATATTTTTTCTATTTTTTTCTTTATTTATAATTATTATTGTTCAAATTATATTATTTTTTTTTTCAATTTACTACATACATATTTATCAATTAGTAACACTCAAACTTGACGTCAATTTTACCCCAAAAAAAAATATCCATATAATTATTCAAAACTCGACTTTTCAAAATTAAAACGAGACTTTTATTTTATTTTTGTTTTTTTTTTTTTTTCAAAACTAAAAAACCCGACCGTATAATTTAAAATTCAAAACTAGACTATCCATTTCAACATTTAAAACTAGACTATCAAAAATAAAATTCCCGACGCGTAACAAACATAATTTTTCCCCCACCCAAAAAAATATTTACCCATATAAAAAAAACCCGACCGATAGATTTCGGATGACGTACACATACGACATCATCCAAAATCGATTCGCACACACCAACACTAATTAACCAATTTTCTGGAATATTCCATTTACATGGAAAATCCACGCGCTAACCAAAACAAAACAGATGAAGCAACACGCCAACCACTACACGTCATTACATACCATCAAACAAAAAATGATAAAACGAATCGAGTAACCGACCAAAATACGGAGAAGTATAAAATGCTAAAGGGTACACTCTACCAAAAAAAAATATATTTTCTATTACAAATTAAGCCAAAGAAAGAATGACGTGTAGTGGAAGAGATTTTAGGCAGCGCAGTGGATAAACATGCAACCTTGTTGGGATTTCCAACCGTAATTACAGATTTAGATTAAATAAAACATAACAACCACAAGCGGTTGTTACACCTTTTTGGGTGCTATAAGATTTTCTATCAACTCAAAAGTATCCGCCGCGCATAGTTTAAGAAATGTGGCCCGCTTCAATTGTGCATCTTCGATTTTATTGGCCTCACAAAACAGTTCAAAACACCTTGAATATGTGCTCAATTCATTTGGTTTCGTTGTATCGAAATTTTCAATATTTTCGATCGGCATGGTCACTCACTCACGAATAAAACGATTTTTGTACCGTAAGGAAAATAATTTATTCACTTAAGAGTGATCACTATAAACGGCTTAAAATATAAACTTGAATATGACGTTACAATTTATAAAGGGTGCAGATTAAGAACGAGTATATTACACCAATGAACCGTAACTTAACTACAACTCAACCCCAAATGAACCCATAAAACAATCCTAACTCAACCCTCAACTCAACCTTAAACTGAACGCCCAACTCAATTCACAAACCATTCCGATTGGCAGAAAACCGACACAGCTGAAAAACTGAAATTTTTTGTTTGCAATTACATATCTGTCACCAATTTTCCGGCCCCATTAAAACAAAGAATGAATTTCATTCACAAGTGATTGGTAAATCAAATTGTGGAAAATTGGGGTTGAGTTTGAGTTGGATTGAAGTTTAGTTAAAATCACTTAAGTATTTATTTGGGATTATGTTAAGGCTAGAGTTGGAAGTTAGCATGAGTAGTTTGGAGTTGAATTCATGTACGTTCTGATCACCTCGTGAGATTTCAGTTCTTTATATTTTATGGTTTGATTTTATTACTTTCAATTTATATGCGAAAATAGAAAGAATTTGAAAATTTTCAAAATATTAATATAGCCGGTTATCTTCCCTCCCTCATCATTTTTTGTGTAATTGTTTCAGAAAATCTACATATTGATTTGCTCCCTTTTCTGATATTAGAGCCGAAAATTGCTTCTTCCGCTCAATTTTATAAAATTCAAGAATCACATTTAAATGAATTTTACCAGAATCCGGTTATCAATGTGGCCAGTTTTATGATACATAATGCGTTACAAATGGTTCACGTTCCTTGGGGAATGGATGGACAAACGTGATCTAGGCGTAAGCGGGTCAAGCTAAATGACAGCAATGGGCCGGATTCAGGTGTAAAGTGACTCGTGCTGAGGACCAAGATGGGGCCCATTTAAAAATTCAGTTGTAATTAGCCCTATCTGCCGGCTCTCCAAAGGTCGAAAAAATCGAAGGTGAATAACCCAAGCCAGGTGCCTGGGGCTCTTTCAAAAGTGGCATTGGTGGATAGCACTTTGGCATCGGGAGTGAGGGCCATCCGACAACATAGAAATCGGTGATCTTCGTTTAGGATACTAGACAAGTAGGCTACGGCCCCAAGGAGCCCAACCGTGGCATGGGCAACGAGAACTTTCAGCCGTGGAATCTCACCTTAGGAAGATTTTTTCAAAAATCTCAACAATTTCCAGTTTTTTGATTAAACCGGATGGTTCGTTGACATTATTGAATGGGGAATCTTTGGAGCTTCTCTTCGATACCTACTTCGCAAGGAGTTCTGACAACTTGATAGTGTAAAGAACTCATCAGCAAATACATTCAGTGCTCACGGGTGCTGGTCCATGGTTTCTGATTAATGGTTTATGATTTTTGGAGGTGAAATTTCCTGTAAGTGGGTTAATGTTAGTTCGGAGCTGGGGGATTACAGATGACATATCGATAACTGTCTCCAGAAAATATTCAAAATTGGACTTTGAATTAACCCGCCTAAGATAGAGCTAGTCTTCTTTACTAAAAATTCAAAATCCCCGCAGCTGAACCTGCTACCTCAAATGACACGAGACTCGATTTTACTAACACAGCAAGTTATTTTGGCGGTACAGTAACCGTAGTTGAAGGCCCAATATTTTGAACTGAGTAAACAAAGCTACTGTAGCTATGTCCTTCTGCAGGAACTCCATTAGTAATATATGGGGTCTACACCGCTGTATTGAGACCTGTACTCATATACGGGTGAGGTTGTGGTGGTCAGCTCTGGTCAAAGCAGCGTATAAGAATAATATAGAGAAAGTTCAAAGAAAGGCCTGTATGCTCTTTAGAGGTTACGTTCCACCTGTCTCCGTCGACATTTTTGGCAAACAAATGTGCGACTTTCAGCTGTTTCTCAGTGCAAGTATCTTACTACGGCGCCTCTGACTATAGGTAGTTTGCTAAAGGATGAGTTGGCGATGTTCCCTTCAAGGGAATCGTGAAGGAACGAGTCGAAACGAATTCTAAACCGACGGCAACTTGGGAGTTCCAGTATTTTATGATAAAGTAAATGTGAACCTTTCTCTTTGTCTCCCTAATTACTGCAGCGTGTATTAGACTTAGGTAATATCGATTGAGTAGGTCTTGGTGTGGTTAAAGCATAATGTGATGATATTGCAATTTATGTGGATAGTCCATTCATACATGTTACAAAACGCAGTATGGTACAAAACGCGATATGGTACCGATGTCGGAATTTTATTTTACATAATTTAACCTAATTTTCAACAAATTATATTTACAGTTCTTTCAAATTTTTGACCAACTAATTAACTTACACTTTTCCCTAACTCCTCGTTAACATGAATCTGTCTCACTTCTAGTAAGATTTCTTTCGTAAAATTTATTTTTGCGGCAGACATATGAAACATCATAATCCCAGTAACGGTATGAATTGAATTATGAACCGCAAATATAAATCCAAGTCCAAACAATACCAACACAAAAGCACTCCACTCAAAATTATCTATAAACACGTGATAATTATAAAAATAAAAAAAATTATTAACAAAATTAATTATTTTGCAACACAAAAAAAATACTACGGCATTCGATTTAATCGCATTAATTAATTTAATCAATTCACTAATTTTTATCATCAATTTAATAATTACATCAATATTATCACTTAGATTACACATTGCACGGATTTCCCGATAATTTCGAAATTCTTGACACTGCAGATTATTAAGCAATTTAATTTCAGTTTTTAAAAATTTATTTAAACTTTCGATGACATAACCTAATATTAAGAGTATTACACAAATGTCAATAATTTGAAAAATTTCGAAATTTAGTAAAATTGCTACGATCAGGAATTTTGAAAACCCTTTATTAAACATAGTATGATCAACTGCTATAGTGGTCCATAGTAACAGTTCAATGATAAAATAATGTAGGCCGAATAAAATTTTTAAACTTTTAATTAATTTGACATTAAACGATTGATTGAAGTGCTTATTAAATAAATTCCAAATTTTTATTATTTTTCGATATACTCGATGAGTTTTATTGTACCATCTCCAATTATTGTAGTACAAGCAATTCGCTAATGCTATTGCTTTACAGTCCTGCATACCAAACGTAAAAGTGTAAGCATCTCCAACATAGGTATTGAGGCGTGTGTTTATTTGTTTTACATAATAAATCAGCATAGATTGTGCTGCAAGCCAACAAATTATCGTGTACACATTTAATAATGGTTTGCTCCTAATGCGAACCAAATTTTTATCGAAAATAATTTCGAAATTAAAGAGGCCACATATTTGAAGACTTCTAATTGTTATGATGAACATGAAATATAAGTTCATGTTGACAGACTATAATACACAAAGTACATACAAGTAATGAATTTCTAGAGGTAATGGAATTAAAGCTGACTTGTAAAATTAAACTTGATTAAAATAAATTTTGCTGACTAATGTTTATTGATTTCTAAAATATTAGTGTTAGTGCTGTAAATAAATAAGTTGTTCGTTAGACGACAACCATTTCGTCGACATTCACTGGTAAACACAGCTAAAATGATTATGTGTTGTTATGGTTACATCGTTTGTTGGTATCTTTACAACGGTACTTTTCACAACACTGTGCGACATCTAGCAGTGACGGAAGATTAGAAAATGCGGTCAGAACCTGGCCTATTGCCGGTACTCTAGTCAGAATAGAAGTCAAGAGGAACTGATATTTAGAAGCCCCAATCCTGCGCCTTTTTAAATATCAAGCCTTAAAATTTGAAAAGTAAAATGTATGAGCCCCTTGTTAATTTAAGCAACATATTTGAACGTGGCGGCAAAGCTAATGATGTGAAAATGCCATCCCTCGCTTGTCCGGGTAGATTAATTGAAAATGTTATTGTCGTAACTGAAAGTGCGGCCCAGAACTAAAGTTTGTTGAGGAGACACCAAAGGAGTTAGGCATTTCTTTCGGCACTCTGCACTGTCTCTTGTTGAAAAATCTTGGGCCAAAGCATTACAAGGTTTATTCGGTACAACATCAAGTTGGTAAGTAACTAAAGGTAAAGGTAAACATACATTTAAAATTAAAGCTACCAAGTTTAAAACTTTAAAATTTTAAAACTTTGAAAGTTTAACACTATAAAACTCTGAAATTTTAAAGCTTTGAGGCTTTAAGAGTTTAAAACTTGAAAACTCTTTAATTTTAAAACTTTAAAACATTGAAAAATGTAAAACATTAAAACTTCAAAAATAATAACTTTAAAACTTTAAAAATTTAAACCCTCAAAACAAATAAACTTGCAAACTTTAAAAGTGCAAAAATTTAAATCTTTGAAACTTTATATTTTTAAAACTTTAAAACTTTGGAATTTTAAAACTTTTAAACTTTAAAACTTTTAAAACTTTCAAATTTTAAAACTTTATAATTTTAAAACTATGAAACTTAAAAACTTTGGAAGCTTTAAAACTTTTTAAAACTTTAAAACTTTTGAAAATTTAAAATTTAAAACTTTCAAACTTTAGAACTCAAAATTTTAAAACTATAAAGTTTAAAACTATAAATTTTAGAAATTTACAACTTTAAAAATTTAGAACCTTAAACCATTGAAACTATAAAACTTTAAAAGTTTAAAATTTTAAAATTTAAATCTTTAAAACTTTATAACTTTAAAACTTTAAAACTTTCAATCCTTAAAACTTTAGAATTATAAGTCTTTTAGACTTTATAACTTTAAAATTTTAAAATTTTAAAACTTTAAGACTATAAAATTTAAAAAATTTAAAACCTTAGAACATTAAAGCTTTAAACATTTAAAACTTTAAAAATTTATAAGTTTCAAACTTTAAATTTTTCAAACTGTATAACTTTAAAAAACTTTAAAGCTTTGAAATCTTAAAGACTTTAGAACTTTAAAATATTAGAATTTTAAAATTTTCAAACCTTAAAATTTTTAAACATTAAAACTTTAAAATTTTAAAACTTTAAAACAAGACCTTAAAACTTTGAAACTCTAAAATTGTAAAACTTTAACATTTTAAACTTTAAAACTTTATAACTTTAAATCTTAAAAACTTTTAAAATTTCAAAACTTAAAAAAATTTAAAGCTTTAAAACTCTATAATTTTAAAACTTTAAAACTGATCCATTTTAAAACTTTTAAACTTTAAGACTTTAAAACTTTAAACCTTTATAACTTTTAAACTGTACAACTTTCAAATTATACTTTAAAACATTAAAAACTGTTAAACTTTAAAACATTCAATTCAAAACTTCAAAAATGAAAACTTTTAAAATTTAACGCTTTACAAATTTAAAACTTTAAAACTTTAAAACTCCAAAATTTTAAAACTTTGAAACTTTAAGACTCTAAAATTTTTAAGCTTTCAAATTTTAAAACTTTTAAAACTTAATAATTTTAAAAGTAGAAAATTTAAAAATTTTAAAACTATCAACTTTAAAATTTTAAAACATTGAAACTTCTAAAATAAAAACTCTAAAACTTTAAGAATTTTAAAATTTAAAGCTTTAAAACTTTTAAACTTTAATAATTTAAAACTTTAAATTTTAAAACTTTAAAAAAATTATAGTTTAAAAGTTTAAAACTATTTAGATCTATAAAAGTTTAAAAGTTTAAAACTTTAAAAATTAAAGCTTTACAACTTTAGAACATTAAAATTTTAAAACATTAAAAATTTAAAACCTTTAAACAAATCAATTTTTATGCTTTAAAAGTTTAGAAATTTAAAACTTTAAAACTTTATATCTTTAAAACTTTAGAACATTATAACTTTAAAATTTTAAAACGTTAAAACAAACTTTAAAACTATATAAAACTCTAAAATTTAAAACTTCAACATTTTAAAACTTTAAACATTAAAACTTTGTAACTTTCAAACTTAAAACTTTTTAAAGTTTAAAACTTTTGAAACTTTAAAACTTAAAAACTTTTAAAAATTTTAAAACTCTAAATTTTGAAACTGAACAATTTTATAACTTTAAAACTTGAAGACTTTAAAACTTTAAAGCTTGAAAACTTTTAAACTGTAAAACTTTAAAACTCTAAAATTTTAAATTTAAAAAATTAAAAACTTTAAAACTTTAAATACTTTAAAACTTAAAGAATTTGAAACTATAAAGCTTTAAAATTTTAAAACTATAAGACTTTTAATACTTAAAAAAATTTAAAAGTTGAAAATTTTAAAATTTGAAATTTTTAAATTTTCTAACAATAAACTCTAAAAATTTAAAACTTTGAACTTTCACACTTTAAAAGTTTTAGACTTTAAAATTTAAAACTTTGAAACTTTGAAACTTTGAAACTTTGAAACTTTAAAACTTTAAAGCTTTCAAATTTTAAAGCTATAAAACTTTTAAAACTTCAAAATTTTGAAAGTTGAAAATTTAAAAATTTTAAAACTATAAACATTAAAAGTTTAAAACTTTGAAACTTTAAAAAATAAAAATTTTAAGACTTTAAAACTTTTAAACTATAAAACTGTAAAACTTTTAAACTTCAAAATTTTAATACTTTATTTAAAACTTTTAAATTTTAAAACATTAAAAATTCAAAACTAAAAATTTTTAAACTTTAAGAATTTTAAAATTTAAAGCTTTAAATCTTTTAAACTTTAAAAATTTAAAACTTTATAATTTTAATACTTTAAAACTATAAACTTTGAGACTTTTAAAATTTTTAAATTTTCAACTTTTAGAATTTTGAAGCTTTAAAACTTTGAAACTTTAAAACTTTTAGACTTTACAATCTACAACTTTTGAAACTTTAAAACTTATAAACTTTAAAAAATTTTAAAACTCTATAGTTATAAAACTGAACAATTTTATAACTTTAAAACTTGAAGACTTTAAAACTTTAAAGCTGGAAAACTTTTAAACTGTAAAACTTTAAAACTTTAAAATTTTAAAGCTATAAGACTTTTAATACTTAAAAAATTTAAAAGTTGAAAATTTTAAAATTTAATAATTTTAAACTTTAAAACTGTAAACTTTAAAATTTTAAAACTTTCGAACTATATAACTTTTAGACTATAAAAATTTAAAACATTAAGACTTTAAAACTTTTTAAAATTTTAAAACTCTATAATTTTAAAACTGAACAATTTTATAACTTTAAAAATCTAAGATTTTAAAACTTTAAAGCTTGAAAACTTTGAAACTGTAAATCTTTAAAAGATGTAAAAAATTTAAAACTTTAATACATTAAAAACTTTAACAGTTTAAAAACTTTAAGAATTTGAAACTATAAAGCTTTAAAATTGTAAAACTATAAGATTTTTAATACTTAGAAAAATTTAAAAGTTGAAAATTTTAAAATTTACAATTTTTAAATTTTAAAATTTAAATTTTTTTAATTTTCTAACTATAAACCTTAAACTTTCAAACTTTAAAAGTTTTAGACTTTAAAATTTAAAACTTTGAAACTTTAAAACTTTAAAGCTTTCAAATTTTAAAACTATAAAACTTTTAAACTTAAAAACTTTTTAAAACTTTAAAACTGAAAGATTTTAAAACTTTAAAACTTTAAGACTTTAAAACTTTGGAGCTTTATAACTTTTAATCTTGAAAACTTTGAAACTGTAAAACTTTAAAACTCTAAAATTTTAAAATTTTAAAACGTTAAAAACTTTAAAACTTTAAAAATTTTTTAAACTTTAAGAATTTAAAACTGTAAAACTTTGAAACTTTAAATACTTTTAGGCTTTAAAAATTTAAACTTTAAGACTTTAACATTTTGAAACTTTAAGACTTTTAATACTTAAAAAATTTAAAGGTTGAAAATTTAAAAATTTAAAAATTTTAGACTTTAAAACTGTAAACTTTAAAATTTTAAAACTTTCGAACTATAAAACTTTTAGACTAAATTTAAAACTTTAAGACTTTAAAACTTTAATTAAAGTCTTAAAAATTATAAAACTTTAAAATTTAAAACTTTGAAACTGTATAAAATGAAAACTTTAAGAGTTCAACATTTAAAACTTTAAGACTTTAAAACTTTTAAGTTTTAAAACTTTAAGACTTTAAAACTTTAAAGCTTTAAAATTTTAAAACTATAAAACGTTAAAAATTTAAAAATTTAAAAATTTTAATACTTTAAAACTATAAGCTTTAACATTTTTAAACTATAAAACTTTGAAACTTTAAATACTTTTAGACTTTAAAAATTTAAACTTTAAGACTTTAACATTTTGAAACTTTAAGGCTTCGAAATTTTAAAATTTAAGGCTTTAAAACTTTTAAACTTTAAAACTATTAAACTTTGAAATTTTAAAACATTAAAACTTCAAAAATAAAAACTTTAAGAATTTAAAAATTTAAACTTTAAAACTTTAGAACAAAAAAATTTTAAAATTTTAGAAATTTAAAACCCTAAAACAAGTAAACTTTTAAGCTTTAAAAGTTCAAACATTTAAATTATATTTAAAACTTTAAAACTTAAAAACTTTTGAAACGTTAAAACTTTTTGAAACTTTCAAATTTAAAACTTGAAACTCTTTTGAAATTTTAAAACTTTTTGAAATTTTAAATTTTTTTGAAACTTTAAAACTTTTTGAAACTTTAAACCTTTAAAGCTTTAAAACATTATTACTTGAAAATTTTAAAACTAGAAAATTTTAAGACTTTAAAACTTTAAAATTTGAAACTTTATGTCTCAAAACAATAAAAGATTAAAAGTTTAAAATTTTAGAACTTTAAAACTTTAAAAATTTATAACCGTAAAACATACTTAGAAGTTTAAATGTTTGTAACTTTAAATCTTTTAAACTTTAAAACTTTAAAAATGTAATCTTTAAGACTTTAAAACTTTAAAGCTTTAAAACTTTATAACTTTAAAAGTTAAAAGCTTTCGATACTTTACAACTTTTTGAATCTTTAAAACTTAAACATTTTTTAAAACTTTCAAACTTTAAAACTATATTGTTGGTATTCTGGTAATCCCATAAATATTTATTAATATTTATGTAACACGAGTTATACAAGCTAGTACTAAATAAATAATTTCTTTATACGTACACTTTCAGCCAGTCGTACTTCTAAATTAATTTGCCTCACCGTCCACAAAATATTCTGTGTAATTTCGATTTGCTCTCTATACATATGCAACATTCGTATAAAACACACTAAACTAGCCATATTGCAAATCACAAAAATACCACCGGTTGAAAAAAAAATTACTTCATTCAATTTACTTTTAGTTCCTGGATCATTTGGCGTACCATTATAGTAAATATCAAAAAATGCAACACCAACGCAATTCGACATTTTTATGACTAAAAACATTATGATGACATTTGAATAAAACCGATTAATTTCACGTAATAGTCTATTAATTTCAATTAACATATCGATGCGGTGATCTAGTTCATCACTTAGCCGACACATTGTACTGTGCCGTAGTTCACCAGTATTTATTGATTTAATGATTTTATTTAAACTTGTGTTCAATTCTTTGAAAAAACACTTTACAAATAGAATACTCAATATAAAATCAAATACTAAAACAATTTCTGAATAATAGTTAAGACAAAACAATACAGTAATAAGGCTGCCAACCTCAAATAATACAAGGTTGCCGATTAATCCGCACACAAAACAAATAATTTCAAAAGCTACATACACAGCAAATAAATTATTTAATCGATAGCAATTCTCCAACTTAAACAGCCAACAATATCGATTAATTACTTTGAATGCTTTAGTGTAAATTTTAAAATTTGTGCTATACTTAAATATTCGATTGGAATAAGCTGCGGTTATAAAACTCAAGAAAATTATACATTTTAAATCATAAGTAAATTGTAGTACAGTGTGTGGCACCCCAATATGAAGTGTTGAATGGAAATAATGAATCGTTAAAATTATGCGCCCGGTCCAAATCACAAATGAATACAAATTATAAATTTGACGCTTTTCAATCGAAACCGAACGATAGCCAAATTTTATATTATAACTAAACAGACCAAACAGTTTCGAAAGAATGACCAGGGTTTTAAAAAATATCGCCATTTTGGCACGGCAAACTTTATGTAAGAACTAAAACACAAAAAAAAAAAATGTAAGCGAATTATTTTATTTTTAATTAAATTAATTTAATTGAATGACTCACTAATTTTAAATTTCTCTGCTGTACATTTTAAATTAACTACTTTCAAGCGTTGACTGTGTACAAACAATATTAGTTATCTTCGTTATTTGGCTTCCCAAATGGTACTTTGGGTACACCTTTCTCCGCGTACTAAAATCTATCTAAACATAAGCTACAATTGACAGTCAAGACAAGCTAATCTTGAAGGAGATCTAGAAAACCGGATTACATTTGGATTACGCAGATTAAACCTGTACCGATAAGGAAGAGGAATTAGATGCCTTACCCGTCGCCGTAAATATTCTTTTGCCAAAAAAGCTATTTCTCCTGACTTTGAGAGTATTTAGCACACAAACAGAAGTTTTCCATGACAATGTAAAAGCGCAGCAAGAAGACAGGCAACGGATCTAGAATTCGAGATTATTACATGACCTAAGTTGCCACCAAAGCTATAATTATTGAAATCCTAACTATCCCTACAGAAAGAGCAAGAAAATGTTTGTATATTTGTCCGTATAGGTCTATCCAGATACGGTACCTCTAGAACGGTTTTTCCCATTTTCAGCTTTTTTTTTAAAGGCTGTTTTTATGGTTAATTGAAAAGCTTTTAAAACCTGTACATCAAGAAGATCGGATACTTGCCAAACGAATTAACCGAAAACCATGTGGTTATTAAGTTGGGAAGCGAGTTGGGGGTTGAGTTAAAGTTAAACTGAGTTCGGATCGCATCCGGTTGGCCATGTTGATTTAGAGATTGAATTAATCTTTGAATTTCTTAGTTGAGTTGAGGGTTGGGCTGGAGTTTAGTGAGGAGTTAGTTAAGAATTTTTGAGTGTGATTTAAAGTTAGAAGTAGGCTTGGGTTGAGTTCGTTTGATTTAGGGGTTGAGTTGGCCTTTGAGTTGTGGGTTCAATTGATGATTTATTTGGGGGTTGAGTTCACGATATGAGTTTGAAGTTAGCTTGAGTTGTTGAGTTAAGTTCATGGAACATGTTCGGATGGTGTTGATTTGAGGATTAAGTTGGGCGTTGTGCTTGTGGTTGAGTTTAAGGTTGAGTTCTGTTCGAATATAACCACGCACCAGTAAACATATTTTTTATCTTCAATTGATTGTATTTCAAAAGTGCCAAAATATTCCACGTCGATTCAAACTCCTCCGCAAAAATTTGTAAAATTTGAACCAGGTTAAAAAAATGGAACACATTGTAGATCAAATAAATCACACCAGACAAATAAAACACTACAACATGATAGGAGCTGTGCTGCGCCTGGGCCGACATTACAATGTGACAGTAAATTATAAAAATTCTTGATTCGCATAACTCGTAATCTTTACGGACAAAAATATCAATATAACATTTGAATAAAATCGATTAAGGTGTTGCACCAAACTGGCAAGTTTGATAAACATTTTCAAATCCAAATCAAATTCATCACGCATAAATCGTATCATATGCCGTTGATACGTCGTTACCAATTTGATTCGATAAATTATGCGAAATTTTTGTATCAAACCATAATTAAGACGATGAATAAGACACATAAACTAATCGATGACACAATGATAAATAGGTAATCAGCATATAGAATGTACTGACTTAGCGAATTATATTCACTAAATCAAAAACTCAAGGAAACTCTCATTACTGTGTGTAATGGCATAAGCCACACAAATAATAGAAAGTGAAGTTTATCTGCATTAAAATCAATATCTAGTGATATAAATTTCCCGATCAGACTAACTTTTAGACTTAGGATACAGAGAAACGCGTGCACAACAAACCAAACATTGTTTTTGTGGCGGGCAATAAATAAATTAATTATTTGTAACGTTTTTGTGTAAATTTTAAAATTTTCATTGTACGAACCATATTAAATTGCTAACTCAGTCGGTTTTACTAACCTTTGCACTGAAACGATAGACGATTTCATAGTCGTACGCATTAAGGAATATGCATGCATCGTCTTATCATCAAGGAATTTGTTTATTCTGGTTGAATAAACCACTGCCGATGGTCTCTGCTGATGATAAAATTTCTACCATAAATGAACTGGTAAAATTGGTTTTACCTCGTAGACGATCTCTATAGCCTGACGATCTATTTGGGCATCACATATGATCGACAAGGCTATATTCATGTCATAATGATTCAAAATGCTTTCAGATGACACCAGACATTTGATGTAACCAAACGCTCTATCATGCACTTCGTTCTAATTCCAATTCGAAGTTTTAATCAGCAGGTAATAGAGGGGTTCTGCGACATCGCTTTTATTAAAGAAAAGAGTAATACAAATTTAGAAGTTTTTGATGAAATTCTGGCAAATTACAGGCCCGGATGAAATTCTAAATTATAGCCTCGTGACTTGGAATGCTCCTTTGAGTAGGTAAGGTGACAACGTAGTCTTTGACATAGTATTTTAGGATAACTAGCCCCCACATGACGATTTTGAACAGTGAATTTAATAGTTTGTCTTTGTACCTACGATAATTGATAATTGGTTTGTGTCTCCTCCACTAAACAATCTAGTGTTCCACGTGTGGTGTGTTTGAGTGACAAATGTCTGGAGAAATGAAAATTGTCCATCGATAGGGAATTGTTGCTACGCCTAAGTGCTAAAGGCAACAAAAAATCTAAGTTCAAATCTCTCATATCCATATTACAATGCGGTCGTTGCTGGTTAGCATTACTGGTTTGGTTAGGTTATTGAAATTGTTGCGCTGAATGTTGAAATTTCCAATTGTCCCCTTGGGGGTCATTAGCCGTTAAGTATAGCTTCAAACGTGCAAAATACGAACTGCATTTCGTTGCATTTCTCATGGTGATACAAATAGAATTGTTCTCGAATGCCGGTCAAAATCGACATCTTTGACGTTATTCATTCATGTATTTATCGGATAAATCTGATGCGATAATTTATCCAATGCCCTTAAGAAAACTGCGATGAATTTTTCGAGTGAGCATTATATACATATGCCATCAACGACTCCTCGGGCAGATTTAATTCAAACACTCAACCGGCTTATATCTCAACGAACGCCTAGTGGATAGGTGAATGCAATTAACTGGGTACTCATCACAGCGTCGACCTTCTAAACGACTGTCGCCATTGAAGGTTTCGTGCAACCTTGCTTCAGCCCTATAATACTCACGGGGATTATTGGTCAGATGACACTTATCATATCACAGCTACCTCCGAGTCGTAATTCGAGACAATATAATGTCTGGTGGTTATAAAAAGTATCAGAAAAATTTCCCAAGAAATTTAACCCATTTGATTGTGATCTGTGAGTATTAGTTAAAATAAAATTTGGTTTGGAATTTTTTTTATAAATTTTGAGTTGCAGTTCGGCTTATAAATTAGTTTCAAATAATGCTTAGAATTTAGGCTAGAATGTGATTTTTATTTAGAAGTAGGTCTTACTTTAGTAAAGCAAATAACAAAACTGACGGCTATTAAAATGTAGATTAGGCGGATGGATTTAGATTAATGGTACATTAAAATGTCAAAAGCCGCGCTCCATCATTAATTTTTTTGATTTTGAGCTCAATAACTCCTAATATATACATATATAAGAACTCGGCTTATCCTTATTGGATTGTGTTGCAAGCATGTTAACCGTATTAAGCTACTTAACACTGTTCTTTAAATCGTTATCCGAAAGGTCGCCCAGTTTGTCCTATATATAATGATGAGCACCCTTGTCTTGATTTTTAATCATATTCTATACTAACCTAGGGAAGCTATAAGGCTATCTCCTGGCATCGTAAATAATTTACTCGAGTGCTCGTGATTCGGAAATTTGTCAGATAATCATCTTTCATGATATTTTTTACACTGAACATTTTAAGGAGCTGGCACTTACTTCTGGTGGAAAGGAATTATGAAATTCCACTTTGTTTCGGCAAAATGAAGAAAGTTTGAAAGCAAAAACTGAGTTTAACTATGATTACAATAAAATGTTTCATGGTTAACCAGGATTTTACACCTACTTTAACAGCCGATTGGCGCACAATTGATATATTTATTGGGATGGTACAAATTCGGTCCTCAAGTCAACCCTCAACTCAATCTTCGAACTAGGGTTTACAAAACCCCATTTTTACCCGGGTACCCGGGTTTTAGGATTTTTCAAACCTGAAAATATGGGTTTTTGCAATCCCTAATTTTGAATAGAATTTATTTTGAAATATAAATCCGAGTTTTAAGTAAAAATCCCGGGTTTTCGGGTTCATCACCCCGGTCTGTAAACCCTACTCCGAACCAATATGGTCTAAAAAAATACATACATACATGAACACAACTCAAGCTAACTTTGAAATCACCCCAACTCAACCCCAACTCATCCCTAACTGAACTCTACTCAACTTCAAAATCGACGCAAAACTCAATTTCTAAATCGACACTGTTGCGATTGGGTTAGGTTTGAGTGAGCTGTTCAGTCGAGGATTTATTTGAGGGTTGAGTACGAGTTAGCTTGAGTTTGGTTCTTGTACGCATGTGGTTTTTCTGATCATTTAACCTGGGAGTTGAGTTGGGCGTATAGAGAAAATCGGTTGGGGTTGAGTTCAGGTTTAGTCAGCGGTTCTGTTTGGGGGTTTATTTAGGGCTGTGTTTAGAGTTGAGTTGGAAGTTAGTTTGAGTTGTTTTGAGTTGAGTAGGTTCAGTAGGCGTTTGGGGTTTAATATGAGATATTGCGGTCGAGTAGAGTGTTGAGTTAGGGTTGACTGAGGAGTGGATGTTTGAGTTAGAGATTAAGTTAAGTTTAGTTCATGTAAGCAAGCAGTTTTCAAGTGGTATTGATTTAGGGATAGAGTTGAGCGTTGAGTTTGGGGTTGAGTTGAGTCGGTGATTGAGTTAGTGTTGAATTGTAGTTGAGATGGGGTTTAAATTGTTTAGCTAGGTATTGAATTGTTGCTGTCTGGATTGAGTAGACGTAAGATATGACTCCACGTATGCACGTAGCTTTTCGGGCCGAAGAGTCCGTTTTTGGAGCCCTTAATATTTTTTAATTTTAAAATAGAATGGCAATGTCCCTATTTCAAAACTAATCTTCCTTTTTAAGATATAACTTTCTCGAGTATATGATATAAAAATAAAAATTTGGGGATTTTTTCATCAGAAATATGTTAAAACGTTTTCGTGATAAGAAGCGAATTAAATTTAAAATAAACAAATAAATTAAATTGTAACTTACCACTTCTCCGCCAGTTTGATCACAATTCCAAATTCTTAGCTCATTTAATAAAATTTTTGTCCGTGTAGTTTGCTGGTAATTCAGCTCAATAGCGTCCACCAACCACATCAAGTGCACAATATTATAAAGCACATAACTTCCATGAAGCACTATATGAACTAAGAGCATACCAAAGGATTGATCGCGTGTTAACAATAAATGAGCATGTGACACAAAAAACATGTATCCAAGCAGATTTGTCATTTTGGCCGTTAAGAATATCATTACTAATGTTGAATAAACCCGTTTTATGTCATTGACTAGATCATAAATTTTACTGTACAAATCCATTATTTCTTCCAAACGATCATACGACTTCCAAATTGCTACACCAACTGTCTTTCTATTTGGTACTCTATTTAATGAGTTCACAATTGTCTCTAAATCATTGTTCGTAATCTCAAATAAATGTGTTAGTCCTGTCATAATTAGGACAAAGTCGTAAATTGAAACAGATTCGAATAATCCAAGAATGTAGTATAGAAAAATTACGAATATGGAACTATTATAATCGGTATACATTTGAATAATTAGAGCGATTGATACAATCACTACGGTGCTGATTATACATGCGTATGCATTTCGTAATTTAATGATGCTACCACGAAAGTAGTGGACAAATTTAGTACATTTAACAAGAATATCACAAAACTCATGGTAATTAGCTATACGCGTATAATAGACCGTGTTCACAAATAAACCAATTACGAATAGCTGAGATGTTGCAACAAAATTTATCACTTGCAGCCATTTAATATCTGTTAGGTTCTTTTGGTAGCTTATAAAATCAAATAGTAAGGTACCATTTAGAATTATCGCAACGATTACCGAATACAAATTTAACAATTTATATTTTTTTATATAAATCCGATTTTTTTTAATTGTTATTAAAAAATTAAATTGTCCATAGAGTTGAGCTAAAAAAATTATTAACTTTAGTGTTAACATTTTAAAACATTGTGTTGTGAATGGAATGTATTAAAATCGAGTATCACAATTTTCTTTTTAATAATTAATGCAATTAATTAATTTATTTTACTACTTCATGCAGCCACTTAGTTTCGCTTTATTGATTGACATTTTTGACGTCAAAAATTTACCACCATTTACAAAAATAAGTATTAAAAATACGATTAGCCGATAAGCCCCCTCAGCCTGATATTAAACAACATATAAAATGTAAATTGTATTACATCTGTGAACATTACAATAGCCTGACCATTTAAACTTGAACCGTGCATTTTGTGTTTGTAAAAAACATTTTCTAATTAATATTCCACCAAAATTAATTAGAGATTTGTAATTAAAATTGAAGTCCAAGCATTTTATTAACTTATTCCATTTAGTTACTTGTGGAATAATGAAATGTGTTGGTCCTCTAGATATTAGTATTAACCTGAATAATTTAAAGCTAAAGAATGTTAACCTAAACAGAAACAAAGGCATATACAAATTCACACAAATTCACAAACACATAACCAACCAAACCCAACAGTTACATAGTAATTGTTATATAGGACAAACAAGGTAGAACTTTGAAGTAGAATGACAGAATTAGTACAGATTAATCGTATATCAAATCCCAAATCAATCCCTAAATAAGCCCCTTAATGACTGTTTGTCCTATGTGATTTGTTGATTATGTAATTACTACGTGACGGTGATATTAATGGTGATATTTGTAGTGATAGTGATGGTGATGATGGTATTATAGTATGGTGCTATGATAGTATGACAGTATGAAGGTGTGACGGATTGATAGTATGAAGGTATGAAGGTACGATAGTTTGATGGTATGATATGATGGTATGAAGGTACGACATTGTGGTGGTATGTTGGTGTGATTGTATGATGGTATCATGTTATGTTGGTACGATGGCATGATGGTATGATGGTATAATGCAATAATGGTATGATGGAATGATTGTTTAATGGTATGGCCGTATGGCGGTATTTATGCAGGTATGATGGTACGATTACACGATGATATGATGTTATTACGGTATGATGCCATGATGGTATGGTAGTACGATGATATGATAATATGATTCTATGATGGTATAATGATGATGGTTTGATTGTATTATGGTACGTAGCATTCGTAAACACCGCTTTTGAAGGTATAACACGCAACATCATCTATGCCGGGTAACACCGGGTATACTAGATGGTTTATGCTGGTTTGAGGATTGAGTTATGCGTCGAATTTTTTGTGGAGTTGGGTTCGATTTGCAGGTTGAGTGGGGGTTGAGGTGGATTTGAGTTGAGTTGAGATCGAGTTGAGTAGAAATCAGCCTTAAGGTGGGAATTTATTTGTGTTAAGGGTTGAATTGGTAGTTAGTTTGAGTTGTTTTGAGTGGATTTCATGTACGAGTGTAGCTTTCTAAGTCGCGTTGAGGGTTGAGTTGAAGTTCAAATAAGGAATTTTTGGGGGCTGGGTCGGTGGTTGCGATGGAGATTAGAATAAGTTGAGTACGCATCTAGTTTTCAAACCGTGTTGATTTTGGGTTTGGGCTTCAATTAAAGTTTGAGTTGGGTTTGAGTTATGGTTGAGTTCAAGGTTTGGGTTGAGTTGAGGTCGAGTTAGAGTTGAATAGAGTTTAAGTTGAAGTTGAGTTGGACTGTAGTAAGGTGTTCGGTTAGGGATTAATTTGGAGTCGAGTTAAGGGTTTATTTGGAGATAAGATTGAGTTCATTCAAGGTGAGTTTATATATGCAAGTAGCTTTCCAATCGAGTTGATTTTGGTTGGCCATTCTGTGTGGAGAGGAGTAGAGGATTGAGATTTTAAATTGAGTTAATGTTTAGTTGGCTTGTGTTGGGGTTAAATGATTTGTTTTGTTGGGGAATTATTTAAGAATTGAATTGGAGTAAGATTAAGGATTGATTTGAAATTGGATTTGGGGTTGATTTGGTGATTAAGATAGCGTTGCGATTTTGTTTGTGTTTGGAAATTTCAATAATTGCTCTCTTCATAAGCATCTTTAAAACAAAATGATATTTCACCGTGTGATATGAAATTTTAATTTCTAAATTTGTGAATTTGTGGTTTGGCGTGTCCGCCAAAAGAAGCCAAGAACTACTCCTTCTCAAAATAACGGAAAATCATTTTACAATGTGTGTGTTTGGAGGCGTATGAACTACATTTTTATTAGATCATGCTTTATTGGAAAAGTGTCGTCTGAGGAGTCGGATAGGTATAATTTTAATTATTTTTATTGACTATTTAATTAGTACAACTTTATACTTACATACATACATACATACTTATACCCGCAGTTCTTAAACCAATTATGTAAATTAATTTGAAATAGTGCAAAACGTAAATAGTGGTAAACATTAAACTGTCCACAATGTTACTACTTAAAATGACGCTGGTTATCGCTCGAATTTATGGAATTTTTAATTTTAAATTAATCCGGAAAAATAATCGGTACACGATCATTAAAAGTAAACATTTTATTTGGCACACACTATTGATGTGGATGAGTTCGGTTTACATCTTGACATACTTTTACCAAAAAACACATCAGTTTGGTGTGCCTAATAGTCCGCTAATGTTTACGTACAATTTACAATCGTTTGCTGTATTCTCAATAATTTGTGTTGGATATTTCACGAAAATCGCTAAATACGATTTGGTGTATTTGATTTACTGTAAAATGGTTAAAATTATTAATGTGCTTAATGCGACAGTGAAATATCGGGTGAATAAGAAATTGATGAAATCGCTAAAAATGCTTTATGTAGTTCATGTGTTCGTGAGCATTTTCTTTGTATTTTGCAGCGCCATGGCTTTTTTTGTGGCATTTGGATATTACACTGATGTTCGGTTATTTGTGGGCATATTAATTTTTTGTTTGGAAATTTTTATTACCGTTGATCTAATTCTGATGATAATAGTAGTGACGTATATACTTCACTGTTTGAATAAATGTGTTGAAGAGATAATTCGTGAAATTAACAGTAATCAAGTGAAAAATAATTTAATGGTGTCGTGCAAGCTAAGTGATGAGGTCGACGCTATTTTGAAAATAATAAATCAAATTAATGGTTTAATTCGAATAATAAATCGACTTTATTCGACTTTGATTCTAGTATTGGTAGTACCGATAATAACAAACTATATAAATGAGGGATTTTATCTGCTACAACCGACTCTTCGGCTTACGGAAGAAATGCTTTTAGACTATCGTCAATATGCATATTTTGCATCAAATATTTTCTACTTATTCTATAATTTGGTGCAACCATTTAGTCTTTTTGCGATTTTCGATTTATATTACAAAGAGCTGGTGAGCACAAAATTCATTATTGCGCAGGTTGGACAATATCAGTTGGATATCCGGATTATTGAAAGTGTAAGTATTACATTTCCCATCAGCCATAGATACACCTTGCCTAATTAAAATTAAAATTTGAATAACTGTTGATGTTTCATGATTTTTGTTCACTAAAAACGTATGGGCATTGCGTTGCATAGTTTTATATCGTTTTTATAGAATAAAACTTTTGACTGCGACCATTTTAATTGCGAGACTCTATGCCTATTGCCGTCTGTTTATTTTTATTAAGAAGTTGTTGTTTACTGAATATGTTTGTGGATCATTTGAAATTATTTACTTGTAAGCTATACTATAAGTGTCAGAGCTGACAAAGAGATCATGCTAGAAATTACATTATATATTCAGAGCTAACGGCATACTATATTCTTCTCATATTCAACGCTTCGTTTATAAATCATTTAGCTAACTATTAGTACAGTTTCGTGATTTGCAAGAAAGCTACAAAAATGATCAATTTTTTCAACAAAATCTATCCGGCGCGGCATTGGATAGTTTTCAATTCATTTAATATTATGAAAGCCTCCGCTTTTACAGAATTTGTACAAACCTTCCTGTTTTAGTTATGTTGTGAGAACTCTTACGCCGCTAAAACTGGTTCTCAGAAACTGTATATGCACAATTCTATCAAAAACAATTTCTTTAAAAATACACGACTTATGCTTGATTTAAATTCAATGATTTGTGCAGATTAAGAGAAACCTAAATCGAGCACAGTGTACTTTTCTATCGCTTCCTTCATTAATTTTTTACAATAAATTGAATTATTTTTTATATTGTATAAAAAACACGTTGTTTCAACTTTGAAGCCGTCTGATGGCTAAACTATCGCAAGAGCAAATACGATTTCACACTTTTCTGAACGTCTGATAAATTGTACAATATTAAGAGGAAAATATTAACTGAGGTCTACCTGACTGTAATATTTAAGAAACCTAAATTACGTATTATTCAGGATGAAATAAAATGTTTACAAAACGGTTTGGTTTCTGAAGACATTGTTCTTAGCACCGAAAAATGTAATGCGATATGTTGAAGTCAAAATGAGATTTCGAAAACTGTAAAAACTAGAATATCGAATAAGGAACGGTACAACCGAAGGTAAAAAAAGCATATGTCCTGTCTCTGTTGTACGGCTGAGTACTCCAAAAGCGATCAATGATTAATCCCGGTGATGCTCCCTTATACATAACCGTGATCACTTGTCACCATAATTCGTAAAAAAGAACGAAAACATGATAGCATTGTAATTTACTACTATGAAAAACAAATTAAAAAACCGAAGATTTTGTTTTTTATGATTTATACCTCTGTTTCATGTTTTTAACGTGCCATATCAAAAAAAATTTCTTGATTGCTCACATAAAGTAGAACTAGGGTTATTCTCAATGAAGAACGCGAGGAAAATTAAATTTACTAATTAAAAATTAATTTTAAATTTCTAATTATTTTTTAATTTTTATTTTTTAACTTTTAATTTTAATTATTCTTTCAAGTTTTTAATTGATAATTTTTTATTACTAATTTTTAATTGCTAATTTCTAATTTGTAACTCAAAACTTTTTTATTATTTTAAATTTTTATTTATCACTTTTAGATATTAATTTTAAAGTTTTAATTATTAGTTTTTAATTATTAATTCTATATTTTTCATTTTTAAATTTTTATTTAAGATTTTTTATTTTTTAATAATAATATTTAATTAATAATTTTAATTTATAATTTTTCTTTATTCATTTTTAATTGTTAATTTTTGATTTACAATTTTTAATTTTGAACTATTAATTTATAATTTTTAATTTGTGTTTAATTATTAATATTTGATTAATAATTATTAATTTTTACCTATTAATATTTGAATTATAATTTCGAATTTTTAATATATTTTTTAGTTTTAGTTTTTAATTATTATTATTACTTTATAAAGTTTATAATTTTGAACTATTCATTTTTAATTTTTAAGCAAATTTTTGATTTATAATCATTAATCAATAATTTTTATTTTTTAACTGTTAATTTTGGGTTTTTAATTAAAAATTTTTATTTTTAAAATATTCGTTTTTAATTTTTAGTTTCAAATTTTTAATTATTAATACTGTATTTTTAATTTTCAGCTTAAATTATTAGTTTTGAACTTTTACTAAATTTAATACAATTTATATTTTAATTTATAATTATTAATTTCTAATTTTAAAAATTAAATTTTGATTTTATAATTTTGCAATTTTATTATTAATATTTTATTTTTAATTTTTTATTTAAAACTTTTAATATTTGATTATTAATTTCCAGCTTTCAACTTTTTTCCTTTAATTTTTAATTTTTTATTTTTAATTTGCCCATGTTAATTTTTATATTTGGTTTATAATTTTTAATTATTAATTATTACTTTTAAAAATGTTTATTTTCTAATTTTGATTTTAATTATTAACTATTAATTTTTAATTCCTAATTAATAATTGTAAATTATTTAAATTTAGTTTTAATTATTCATTTAAAGTTTTTAATTTTTAATTTTTTTTTTGTCTCTATCTCTACAATCTTTTCTGGGGCTCTAGGTACTCCCAACTTTAAACCACCTGCACATTGCATTGCTTCATGCCAGTCTATAGTACTGACATGAAAGGTGGGTCGGCCCATGGATTCTGCACTCTCAACAGGGGGTCATAGATGTGTTCACCGTCATCACCGATCGTAATCAGATGATGAAAAATCCCTTTTGCATATCCCGCCCCTATAGGGATTCGAACCCGGTACCTCCCGATCCAACCGCTGTAGCTTTAACCACTGCGCCGTTTGATCGGTTAATTTTTAATTTGTAATTTATAATTTTTTATTTTGAATAATTATTTGTTTTAAATATTAATTTAAAGTTTTAATTATTATTTTTAATTTCTAATATTTACCTTTGAATTATTGATTATTAATTATTAATTTTTACAATGTTGTATTACAATTTCTAAATTTTAACTGTTAATTTTAGATTTATAATTTTTAATTTTTAACTATTAATTTCTAATTTTTAATTTTGCATCACACATTTTTAGTTTCAATATTTAAAACTCTTAATATTTGATTATTAATTTTCAGGGTTCAACGTTTTGTCCTTCCATTTTTAATTTTTAATTTCCCAATGTTAATTTTAATATTTGTTTTCTTAATTTTTAATTATTAATTATTATTTTAATAAATTTTTATTTTCTAATTTTGATCTTAATGATTAATTATTAATTTTTAATTTCTAATTAATAATTATAAATTATTTAAATTTAGTTTTAATTATTTTTTTAAAATTTTTAATTTTTAATTTGTAATTTAAAATTTTTTTTTTTGAATTTTTAATTATTTTTTTTAAAATATTAATTTAAAGTTTTAATTATTAATTTTAACCCAATTATTTTTGATTTATAATTTAATTTCGATTCTTCAATAATCGGCCCGATTCAATGTAAATCGTCTATTTGTCTTTTCTTCTATTCTGCTATTATTTCTACGAGAACTAGATACGACTTTCAAACAATCTAAACATTTTTGTGGATTTTTTTTTGAAAATTCTATCTCGTTTTCCTTGAAATACTAGAAGAATAGAAGAAAAGAAAAATAGAAGATTTTTTTTGTTTGTTTGTTTGTCTCTATCTCTGCAATCTTTTCTGGGGCTCTAGGCACTCCCAACTCTTTCGCAGTTCCCTTTTAACGTCCTACCTTACGCCGTTGCCAGCCAACTCGAGGACGTACGGCTATAGATCCGCTTTCGTTTAAACCACCTGCACATTGCATTGCTTCATGCCAGCCTATAGTACTGACATGAAAGGTGGGTCGGCCCATGGATTCCGCACTCTCAACAGGGGGTCCTAGATGTGTTCATCGTCATCACCGATCGTAATCAGATGATGAAAAATCCCTTTTGCATCCCGCCCCTATAGGGATTCGAACCTGGTACCTCCCGATCCAACCGCTGTAGCTTTAACCACTGCGCCGTTTGGTCGGTAATAGAAGATTTGCATTGAATCGGCCCCAATAATATTTTATTTTTAGTTTCTAATTATAATTATTATTATATTAATTATTCATTTTTAATTTTTAAGTAATTTTTTGACTTATAATCTATAATTTTCATTTTTGAACAATAAATGTCTAATTTTCAATTTTTAATTATTAATACTGTATCTTTAATTTTTTATTTAAAATTTTTATATTTTTTTTATAATTTACAATTTTAAATTTCATTATTTAATTTTAAATCTTAACTGTTAATTTTTGACTTGTAATTTTAATTATAGAGTTTTAATTTTTAACTTGTAGTTTTTAATATTTAAATTTGAATTATTCATTATTAATTATTATTGGTAATTAATAAGTAATTTTTACATTTTAAATTTGTATTACAGTTTTTAATTTTTAACTATTAATTTTTAATTAATAATTTAAAATTTTTATTTTTTAAATATTCATTTTTAATTTTTAATTTCAAATTTTTAATTATTAATTCTGGATTTTTAATTTTTTGTTTTAATAATAGTTTTTTTTTCTTTTTATTATTAATTTTGAATTTTTACATTTTAATTATAATTACTGTATTTTTAATTTATAATTTTCAATAATAAGTTTTGAATTTTTAATATATATATATATATTTAAAAGAATTTATAATTTTTAAGTTTTGATATATAATTTTTAAATTTAAATCAAAATTTATAATTTTGCATTTTATTGATATGTTATCTTTAATTTTTTATTTAAAACTTTTAATATTTGATTATTAATTTTCAAGTTTCAACTATCGTCGTTCAATTTTTCATTTTTAATTTAAAATTTGCAAATGTTAATTTTTATATTTTTATTAATTTTTAATTATTTAATTTTTTTAAATTTTTATTTTCTAAATAATTTCTGATTTTAATTATTAACAATTAATTTTTAATTTCTAGCTAATATTTATAAGTTTTTTAAATTAAGTTTTAATTATTCCTTAAAAATTTTTAATTTTTAATTTGTAATTCATAATTTTTTATTTTGGATTTTTAATTATTTTTTTTTTAAAATATTAATTTAAAGTTTAAATTATTATTATTAATTTTTAATATTTACCCTTGAATTATTCATTATTAAATATTAATCTTTACATTTTAAAGTTGTATTACAATATTTAATTTTAATTTTTGATTTATAATTTTTAATTTTTAACTGTTAATTCCTAATTTCTAAATTTCTTAATTATTATTATGATTATTTTTTTAAGTAAATTTAGAATTTATAATCTATAACTTTTATGTTTTAACTATTAATTTCTAATTTTCAATTTTTAATTATTAATTTTATATCTTTAATTTTTTATTTAAAATTTTTATATATTTTTATATAATTTATAATTTTAATTTTTAATTATTTATTTTTAATACCCACTTTATTTAATTTAATTAGAATCAATTAATTAATTAATTCGTGTAATACCAATTATGCAACCGGTCCTAGGACCATTTATATGTTTTAACAAATAACACGTAGAATCAATTTTTCAGAAAAATATGAACGTCATAATTAAAAATTAAAATTTAATGGGCACCTGTCTATCTTTGGGGTGTTAAAAATAATTGTTCTTTAATACCAATATACTTCTGTAAAATTGATGATTTTTTAATGTAAAATTGTTGTACTCTCAGTCCAGTAGCCATGGCCTGATGTGAGGTATGATTTTTTCATAATCATATGCCCATCAGTTCGAAACTGGATTAAATTTACTAACAATTTTTCAGAAAAATATTAACGTTATAATTAAAAAATTATTTATTTTTAATTCTGTACTGTTAATTTTTGACTTGTAAATTTTAATTATAAAGTTTCAATTTGTAATTTTTAAATTTTATTATTTAACTTTATATAATTCATTAATAATAATTAAATATTAATTTTTACTTTTTAATTTTGTATTACAATTTTTAATTTTTAACTGTTAATTTTTGATTTATAATTTAAAATTTTTAACTATTAATTTCTAATTTTAAATTTTTCATTACACATTTTTAGATTTTAATTATTAACTTTAATTTAATATATATTAATTTTAATTTATTTGAATTTTGAATTATTTGAAAAAAATTTAATTTATTTGAAATTTTAATTTTTTAAATCTCTTAACTCTTTATTTTTGACTTGTAATTTTTATTTATAATTTTTAATTTGTAGTTTTTAATATTTAACTTTGAATTATTCATTATTAATTATTAGTAATTAATGATTAATTTTAACTTTTTAATTTTGTATTACCATTTTTAATTTTTAATTTTTAACTGTTAATTTTGATTTATAATTTAAAATTTTCATTTTTTAAATATTAATTTTTAATGTTTAGTTTCAAATTTTTAATTATTAATATCATAGTTTTTATCTTTTTATTATTAATTTAGAATTTTTTCATTTGAATTATAATTACTGTATTTTTAACTTTTAATTTTCACTGTATAAATGGTATACTTCCATCTTTAACGTGTATAATTTATTGTTTTAAATTTAATACAAAAAAATTATTATTTTGAAAATTAATAGAAATTATACATAAAAAATATCTTTGTGTTTTTTTAATTTTAATTTTCAATAATTAGTTTTGAATTTATAATATATTTAATACAATTTATAAGTTTTAATTTTTGATTTATAATTTATAATTATTAATTTCTAATTTTTAAATTTAAATTTTGATTTTATAATTTTGCACTTATTATTAATATTTTATTTTTAATTTTTTATTTAAAACATTTAATATTTGATTATTAATTTTCAGGTTTCAACTTTTATCCTTCAATTTTAATTTTTTTATTTTTAGTTTGCCAATGTTAAATTTATAGGTGGTTTTTAATTTTTATTAATTTTTAATTACTAATAATTATTTTTATAAATTTTTACTTTTTGATTTTAATTGTTAACTATTAATTTTTAATTTCTAATTGGTAATTATTAATTTTTAGCTTTAATTATTCCTTTAAAGTTGTTAATTTTAAATTTTTTATTTTGAATTTTGAATTATTTATTTTAAAATATTAATTTAAAGTTTAAATTATTTTTTTACATTTTTAATATTAGCCTTTTAATTATTCACTTGAATATTAAATATTCATTTTAACTTTTAAATTTTGTATTATAAATTAATTTTCTGTTATTATTTAATTTAATTTTAATTTTCTAATTTTTAACTGTTATATTCTAATTTATAATTTTTTGTTTTGAATTTTTATTTATTTATTTTAAAACATAAGTTATAATTATTAATTTTAAATTTTAATTATTAAACCTACTAATCGCCTTGAACAGTATATTGTACATCAAATTTTATCGCTTCGACCAACCGTTATTTTTAATTTTGGTCTCATTTGTCTTCTCTTATGTATTTATATTCATATTACAGTCATATGAGCAATGCCATATCACAGCAGTGCATAGTTGTGCACTGTATTTATTTTTTGAAGTAATAAGTTATTTTTTATTAATTTTGAATTTGTAAAAATTTAATAAAATTTATAATTTTTAATTTATAACTTATAATTGTTAAATTTAAATTTTGATTTTATAATTTTGAACTTTTATATGTATATCTTAATATTTTATTTTTAATTGATGATTATTAATTTTGAGGTTTTAACTTTGTTCTTTAATTTTTTATTTTCTAATGTTAATTTTTTGTAATATTATTAATTTTTTATTATTAATTATAAATTTTTAAAAATTAGTTATTGATATTTAATTTCTAATAATTAATTATTAATGTTTTAATTTTTAGTTATTATTATTCCTTTTAAATTTTTAATTTATAATTTTTAATTACTAATTTTTAATATTTAGCTGTTGATTTGTAATTTATAACTTTAATTTTTTTTCAATTTTCAATTTTAATTGTTTTTAATTATTAATACTGTAGGTGTCTTTAATTTTTTATTTAAAATTTTGATATTCTTTGTAATAATTTATAATTTTGATTTTTAATTATTAATTTTTAATTCTTAAATATTAATTTTTGACTTGTAATTTATAATTAAAAAATTTTAATTTTTAATTTGTTGTTTTTAATATTTATATAACTTAAACTATTTATTACTAATTATTAATAATTAATAATTAATTTTTACTTTTAAATTTTGTATTACAATTTTTAATTTTTAACTGTTAATTTTTGATTTATAATTTAAAATTTTTATTTTTTAAATATTAATTTTTAATTTTTAGTTTTAAATATTAGTTTTTATCTTTTTATTATTAATTTAGAATTTTTACATTTTAATTATAAATACTGTATTTTAATTTTTAATTTTCAATAATTAGTTTTGAAATTTTAATATATTTAATACAATTTATAAGTTTTAATTTTTGATTTATAATTTATAATTATTAACTTTTAATTTTTAAATTTAAATTTTGATTTTATAATTTCGCCTTTTATTGTTAGTTTTATTTTTCATTAAACATTTTTGAATTTTAAAAAACATTAATGAATTTTAAATATTAATTTTTAATTTTTAACTGTTAATTTTTAATTTTGATTTTAAAGTTTTAATTTTAATTATTAGTTTTTAATTTTTGAATATTAGTTTTAAATTTTTGTATTTTTTATCCATTATAAATGGTATCAAATGAATTAAAACAATACTAAATAAATTTGTTATTTAATACGTTTGCTCTGCATTATTCATTTATTCTAATTTTTAAATAATTTAAAATGCGAATTCAAATACTTTTTTTTTATGCGTTTTCCTAGCGCGCTTTTTACTTGTGCGCTTTTGAATATTTCACCAAAATTTTTGAATATAATTTGGCTTATTTCGCTTTGCTCTTTTCACAAATATCCCATTCCTTACACAAAATGTGGCATTCCTTAGCTTGTTGCATAAACATCTATTATGCACTTTTTTACATAAATAATTCGAAAACAAGTGCTGAATTATTAATTGATTGGATAACACATTTAATTAATTAAATTGTTATAAAAATATTACATTGCATATAGTCATAAGAATATACCACAATTTGTTGCCTTGTATATTTCAATTCGTGTAATCATTTCAAAACCACCAGTTTGGTTGCAAGTTATTCGCTCGATTACTGCCGAATGTATACACTAAGAGCAGATCAAATGAGTTTAAAAATATTCAAGTTCACAATTCATATACTCCAGTTGTACGGTATACTAAAATATAAGTTTACTATCGATCGGCGCACAATTATTATAAAAAAAATTAAATTCTATAAAATTTATTCGACATTCGTATTCCTAATAACCACCGTGCTAGCATTAAATTTTTATATAAAGCTATTTTTAATCGGTGAAAGTTATGTTCTGAAATTAACGTATTTAGTCCTTTTTGTTTCAATCGGATGCACCATGCACACAGCATACTTTAATGTTCTCGTGAAATGTAATTATGAATTTTATGTGTTTAAAAAAATTATTAAATTATTTAGCCGTGTCGTTACGATACACTATCGATACAGTCTTCAGAAGCATAAAAAACTGTTACGCATCTTAAATAAATTACTTTATATGAACACACTCGGTTCTGCAATCATTTTATTTGTCGCATATGCTTTCGATTATGTGTGCCTAAGCGAATTTCTTGATTTAACCACAATAGTGCTCGTATATTTTTTGCTTTATTTTGAGATATTACCCCTTTTTACGATTGTACTAGTTTTAATGGCCGTTACATTTATAACCAACTGTCTAAAAAAACAATTAAAACGAACAGTTAATTCGTTAAATAAAAACAACTATCGATCCAATTTTTGTGAATTATGCAATTCTGTTGATATAATTTCCGAAATGCTGATGAAAATTCACAAAATAATTAGGGGATGCAATCAATTTTATTCGAATTGTGGACTCATAATATTGGCAACAAGCATATTGTATACAACGTGTGAATTATTTAATGCATATTTTGCGACAGTAACCCAACGTATAGGTTTCGAAGCGGATTTGTCCCTTATTTCTGGTTGTTTGTATACGGCATATCATATTGTGAGTATTGCAGTATTTGCCGAAGTATGTGATTTGTATTATAAGCAGCTGGCAAAAATTAGATGGCTGTTGAACGAAATTCAAAAATTTGAATTGGACGAGAGATTGGTAGAAAGTGTAAGAAGTTGTTGACAACATTTTAAAATTAAATTTATTGTTTTGTTCCCTCTCGTTTTAGGTAAGTAGTTAGTGTGATCCGGTATTCTTCTATCGTAAGTAATTTTAATTAATTTGAACACAATTCTTTTACATTTTCAAATTCTTGGAAATGATGTGAAATATAAATAAACAGATAAAATATTTAAAATCAATATGATCGGTTGGGTCAATATTGGTCCAAGGGTAAATAATAGTACATAACTAAAAGAAGCCGCTACTAATAATATTAGTTTGTGCCCTTCGTGCAACATTTCAGTTTTAATCTAACACAACATACAAACATTTGAAATACGTGCTTCCGGCTCAAAATATTAAGTTAGTCAACTCTAGCGAATAATATCCATCATATTCGGAGCATAATTGCAGATTTTCGATATTTGACCCAAAATTGATGGAAAATGTAGGCGGATTTCAATGAAGCTCAATTTTCTATAGATTGGCACCATCATTAATGGTTCTAAAATTTCTTCTTAGATGTATCATGCAGGTGATTTTTAATAAAATTGAATTTTTTTTCTATGAAATTTTCGAAAAAAGTCTAAAGAAATCCAAAGCAAGCTGACACAACAATAACAGGTACCGAAGCCTATTGTTCTAGATTGTTACATTAGGCAACTCAAAAGCGAAGTTTTCCTCTACTTAAGATTTAGTATATCTTTAGTATCTTCTACCCTCTTAGCCCAATTATATGGTTTATTCAAACATTATTTGGCCACAGATTTTTTAGAATTATTAAAATTTATAAAATTCATTAAATATAAAAAATAAAATTTTGTAGAATTCAAAGAATTTTAAAGTTTATAGTATTGTATACTGTTAGTTCGAACAATTTATAGATCTAATAGAATCTACAAAATTTATCAAGTTTATAAAGTTTTGTAGGATTTATGTATAGTATTTTAAAAATTTATAGCGTTGATAAAATTTACATAACTTATGGAATTTAAAATATTCTTAGAATTAATAAAGTTTGAAGACTTATTTAAATTTATAAAATATATCGAATTTGTCGAGTTTACAGAGTTTATAAAATTTATATAATTTATTGAGATTTTAAAATTTCGAGAATATAAAGAATTAATATAATTTATGGAATTTTTAAAATTAGTCAAATTCGAATTTGGAAAATTCAATAAAATCCAAGAATCTATTCTTAAACTTATATAAATTCATTGTGTATTTGCTAGTATTTATGGGACAGGCAGATTTGAAATCATTATTAGAAACTCTAAAATATACCCAATTTGCAGAATTTGTAGAAATTCTAAATTTTATACAATTTTTAGAATTTATAGAATTGCTACATTTTATAAAGTACATAAAATTTAAAGAATCTAGTTTATAGACATATCAGAATTTATAAAATTTATCAAATTTGTAGAATTGCTAAAATTTGTCGGATGCACTAAATTTATAGGATTTAAAGAATTTACAGAAACTATAAGATTTAAGAAATATATTGAAGTTTTAGCCTTTGTAGAATTACCAAATTTTAAATAACTAAATAAAGTTATAGAATTCATTGTATGTATTTATAAAATTTATAGAAATTAAAGAATTTATGGAATTAATAAAATTCATAAATTTATCGGATTTTTGATATTTTAAAATTTGTAGAATGAATTCGAATTTGTAGAAATTAATGGAAATAATATAGAGTCTATGAAATTTAAATAATTTATAGAATATATTTTTAATGGAATTTATAAAATTCCTAAAATTTATGGAATTTAAAAAGTTTATAAACGTATTAGTATTTATAATATTTACAAACTTTGTAGAATTTATAAAATTTATAGAATTTATTATATTTTGAAGATTTATAGAATTGGTTGAATTTACAGAATTTATAAGAACTATAGAATGAGATTTGTAGATTTTGAAGGACTCACTGAAGTTTTAGACTTAATTGAATTTATTTTAGAATTGTTGGATTTATAGAATTTATGAAGCAGAGAGACGGGAAATAATTTATAGAATCTATAGAATTATACAATTTAAGGAAGTTCTATTATTCATAAAATTTATAGAATTAAAAATTCTTTTTTTTTTATACAATTCGCAGAGTTTATAGAATTTATAAAATTAAAATTAAAGGGATTTATTGAATTAACAGAATTTTGTAGCATTTATGAAACTTACTGAATTTTTAGACTTTATACAATGTGTAGAATTAATCGAGTTTATAAAATTTATAAGGTTTAAAGAATTTATAGAATTTATAAATTTTTATAATATCTACAAATTCTATTATCTTTATTAATTCTTCTTAATTATGATTAAATTCTATTTATTATGTAGATCCAATATATTCTGTAAATTCTACAAGTTTTATATAATTTAAAATTCGCTAAGTTCGTTTAATTTCCTAATTCATGTAAATTCGATAAATTCCATTTTGTTAAAAGAAAGCATTTAACTTCTAAAATTTATAGAATTTTATGAATTTAGAAAATTTACGCAGTTTTTTGCAGAATTTAAAAAAAATTATACATTTTGCGGAATTGACAAAATTGGTAACATTTACAATTATTAAATTTATAAGATTTATAGTTATTAGAATTAGGTAATAGAATTTGTAGAATTCTTTGAATTTAAATTTATAGAATTGATGAAAGTTTCGAAATTTTTGAATAAGTACAATTTGCAGAATTTGAGTAATATAAAAAATTTAGAAAATTTTCAAAATTTAGAGGATTTATAGAACTGATTGAATTTAGATCGTTCAATTTATAGCATTCACAGAATATGACTTTAAATAGAAAGTGGACAGAGTGCCGCTAGCGGCAATACAATACATCGAATTGGAATTTATCGAATTGATCGAATTTACATAATTCATATAAACTACAGAATTTATGGTATTTAGAATATTTAAATAACTTACTGAATTTTTAGAATTAATTAAAGTCATTTTAAAATTCTTGAGTTTATAGAATTTATGAAACAGACAGATTTGAAATAATTTATAGAACTCATAGGATCTAAAAAATTGAATGCCAGTTTATTCATAAAATTTATAAATTTTATGCAATTGGTAGAATTGATAGAATTTGTAAAATTCGTAAAATTTAAGGAATTTATAGAATTTAAGAAATTTACTGAGTTTTAGACTTTATAGAATTTGTAGAATTCAAAGAACTTACTGAAGTTTTAGGCTTTGTGGAATTCATCAAATTTATAGAATTTAAAAAATTTATAGAAATTAAAGGATTTATGAAAATATTATAATTCAGAGTATTTATCGAATTTATTGAATTTTTAAAATTTGTAGAATTGAAAGAATTTATGTAAATTATGTATTTGATAAAATTTAATTTTAATGGAATTTATAAAATTCATAAAATTTATTGAATTTATAGGGTTTATGAAGATATTGGAATTTATTGTAATTTATAATATTTAAAGACTTTCTAGAATTTGTAAAATTATTAAAATTTATAGAATTTTTTAGACTTTTAGATTTATAGACTTATTCGATAAAAAATTTACTTATGAAACTTAATTCAGTTCATCGCAAAATTGTGAGGATTTATGGAACAGATAGATTTGAAATAATTTATAGAACTTATAGAATTTACAAAATTCAATGAATTTATATATTCATAAAATTTATAGAATTAATGAAATTTATCGGATTTATAGTAATAATAGATTTTACAGAATTTAAAGTTAGTATTTATAGAAATTGTAGTATTTAAAGAATTTACTGAGAGTTAGGCTTTGTAGTATTCATTGAATTTATAGAATTGATTGAATTTATACAATTTATAGAAATTATGAATATATTTAAATATATACATATAATTTATCGAATTTATTGAATTTTTAAAATTTGTAGTATTTATAGAATTGATATAAATTATGGAATTTTTAAAATAAGCCCAATTGGATTTTTACAATTTAATGGAACCGATAGCATCTATAAAATTTATTGGATTTTTAAGATTTATAGAATTAATTGATTTTACTGAATTTATAGAAGTTTTATAGAAACAGAATTTTTGGGATTTGTAGAATTTAAATAAATTATGAATTTTCAGACCTAATTGAATTTATTGGAGAATTGTTGAGTTTGTAGAATTTTTTAGAACAAAGAGGTTTGAAATAATTTTTAGAAATCATAGAATATACAAAATTTAAAGAATTTATATTATTCAAAAAATTATTGATTTATTACAATTAATTAATTAATTATTCATTAATTATTAATGATTTACAGAATTTATAGGATTTAAATAATTTTCGGAATTTGCATAATTTAAGAAATTTGCTGAATTTTTAGAATTTATAAAATTTGTAGAGTTTGAAATTAAAATTAAATTAATTTTTCGAATAAATTATGAAATTGTTAAAATAAATTAAATCTGCATTTGCAGAAT
Organism: Tipula helvola; assembly: GCA_963556165.1. Classification (NCBI taxonomy): domain Eukaryota; kingdom Metazoa; phylum Arthropoda; class Insecta; order Diptera; family Tipulidae; genus Tipula; species Tipula helvola. The sequence continues at coordinate 367,991,732 of OY744481.1, forward strand.
TTAATAGAACCCATAGAATCTGTAACTTAAAGAATTTATATTTGATGGAATTTATAAAATTTATGCATAGAAATTTATAGAATTTATAAATTTCATACAATTTGTAGAATTTATAGAATTTATTGAATTTTTAATGTTTATGAACGTCTTATAATATATATAATTTATAGAATTAAATGGATTTTTAAGGATTTATCGAATTGGTCGAGTTTATATAATTTAAAAGAATCATAGAATATATGGTATTTAGAATATTTTAAGAACTTACTGAATTTTAAGATTTAATTAAAGTCCTTTTAGAATTCTTGAGTTTGTTGAAGTTATGAAACAGATAGAATCGAAATAATTTATGGAACTCATAGAATCTACAAAATTTAAAAAATTCAGTTTACTCATAAAATTTATAAATTTTGTACAATTGGAAGAATTGGTAGAATTTGTAAAATTCATAAAATTTGTAAAATTTATAGATTTTAAGAAACTTACTGAGTTTTAGACTTTATAGAATTTGTAAAATTCACAGAACTTGCTGAAGTTTAAGGCTTTGTAGAATCCAATAAATTTATAGAATTTAAAAAATTATAGAATTCGTAATTCATAGAATTCATTGAATTTGTAAATTTTATAAAATTAAAGAATTGAAGTGAAATTTTTAAAATAAGTCAAATCTTGAATTTGTCGAATTTAATAGAATTGATAGAATGTATTTTATAAAATTTATTTTTGATAGAGTTTAAAAAATTTATTGAATTTATAGAGTTTATGAACGTATTGTAATTTATAATATTTATAGACTTTGTAGAATTTATAGAATTATTAAAACGTATAGAATTTATTGGAATTTTATGATTTATAGAATTATTTGAATTTTCAAAATTTATGGGGATTGCTGAATATAAAGAATTTAGTAAATTAGACTTAATTAAATTCCTTGTAGAATTGTTAGCATTTATGGAACAGGTGGATTTGTAATAACTTATAGATCTCATAGAATCTACAAAATTCCAAACTTTATATATTCATAAAATTTATAGAATTTATACAAATTATAGAATTTATAGAATTGATAAAATTTACCGGATATAGAATTTACCAAATTTAAAGAATTTAAGAAATTTACTGAATTTTCAAACTTTATAGAAACTGTAGTATTTTAAGAATTTACTGAAGTGTTGGGCTTTGTAGAATTAATTGAATTTATAGGATTGATTGAATTTATAAAATTTGTAAAATTCATAGAATTTATATAAATTATGGAATTTTTAAAATAAACCCAATTATAAAATTTATAAAATTTATTTGATTTTTGAGTTTTATAGAATTAATTGATTTTACTGAATTTATAGAAATCAGAACAAAGAGATTTGAAATAATTTATAGAAATCATAGAATATACAAAATTTAAAGAATTGATATTATTCATAAAATTGATAGGATTTATAAATTTTAGACAGTTTATAGAATTGACAGAATTTCCAAAATTGACAAAATTTAAATAGTTGACTAGTTATTTAAAAATAACTAAAAAAATATTATCTGGCATTTCGGAATTTATTAGTTTTTAGTGATAGAAATTAGAGAATTTGTAAATTTTGTATAATTTATAGGATTCTCGGATTTATAGAATTAATGGAACTTGTAAAATTTACGGAATTTATAGAATTTAAGAAATTTGCTGAATTTTTACACTTTATAAAATTTGTGGACTTTAATGAATACATTAAAGTTTTAGGCTTCACAGAATTCATTATATTTATTGAATTAAAAATATAATTATTGAATTATAAATTTCTAGAAATTAAAGAATACTAAATTATATATACAAAATCGAATTTATTGAATTTTTTAAATTTGTAGAGTTCAAAGAATTTGTATAAATTATGGCATTTTTAAAATAAGTTAAATTCGAATTTGTAGAATTTAATAGAACCCGTGGAATCTATAAAATTTAATAACAAAAATGTTATTTTTTTTTTTAAATTCATAAAATTGATTGAGTTTATTTAAAATTTATATTAGAATTAGATAGACCTATTCTTTGTAAAATTTATAGAATTTATTGGGTTTTAAAATTTTAAAGAATTGATCGAATTTCCGGAATTTGTAAATTTTCTGTAGATATAAAATATGAGATTTGTGGAGCGTAAAGAACTTAATAAATGCTTAGACTTAAATAAATTTAATTGTTAGAATTTATGGAAACAGACAGATTTGAAATAATTTCTAGAACTCATATAATCTACAAAATCAAAAAAATTGTTATTATACATGAAATTTTAGAATTGATTAATTTTATACAATTTGGAGAATTTACGGAATTTATAAAATTAATCGGATTTACAGAATTTATAAAATTTATAGAATTTACAGATTTTTTAGAATTGAAAGTATTTGTAGAATTTAAAGAACTAACTAAGTTTTAAGCTTTATTCAACATATTTAAAGAATTTAAAAATTTTAGAATTTATTGAATATATAAAATTTGTGAAAATTAAATAATTTATGGATATTAATAAAATTTTTCGAATAAATTATGAAAATTTTAAAATAAATTAAATCTGAATTTATAGAATTTAATGGAACCCATAGAATCTACAAAACTTTAAGAATTATAGAATTTATATTTGATGGAATTTATAAAATTTTGAATCAAAATTTATAGAATTTATAAATTTCATAAAATTGAATTCATAGGCATAATATTATATTTATTAAAATTTGTAGAATTTATAAAATTTATTATAACATTCTAAAATATATAAAATTTATAGAATTAATTGAATTTTTAAGAATATATCAAATTAATAAATTTTGTAGAATTTATACGATTTTTCGGATTTCCAGAATTTATGGAATTTATAGAATTTACGGAATTTATAGAATTTAAGAAATTTGCTGAGTATTTGAACTTTATAAAATTTGTAGAATTTGGAGAACACACTGAAGTCCTAGGCTTCACTGAATTCATCATATATACAATACATAGAATTTAAAAAAATTATAGAAATTAAAGATGTTATATTTATCCATATAAAAATTTATAGAAATTACCGAATTTTTAAAACTTGTAGAATTCAAAGAGTTTGTATAAATTATGGAATATTTTAAATAATTCAAATTCGATTTTGTAAAATTTAATAGAGCCCATAAAATGTATAAAATTTAATAGTAAAAATGTTAAATTTTATTTTTAATTCATAAAATTTCTTGAGTTTATTTAGAATTTATATTAGAATTAGAAAAATTAAAATTTATAGAATTTATTGGATTTTGAAATGTTAAAGAATTGATCGAATTTCAAGAATTTGTAAATTTTCTGTAGATCAAGAATATGGAATTTGTAGAACGTAAAGAACTTAAGACGAGAGTCTAAGATTTCAGACTTAAATGAATTTAATTTAGAATTGTTAAAATTTATGGAACAGACAGGTTTGAAATAATTTATAGAAATCATAGAATCCACAAAATCAAAAAATTTATATTATTATTCATGAAATTTATAGAATTGATTAATTTTATACTATTTGGAGAATTTATAAAATTAATCGGATTTACAGAATTTTTAGAATTTAAAGGTTCTGTAGAATTTAAAGAGTTTACTAAGTTTCAGGCTAAATTCAATATATTTAAAAATTTATAGAATTTAATGAATTTATAAAATTTACGAAAATTAAATAATTTATGGAAATATTAAAATTTAAAGAATTTTCGAATAAATTATGAATTTTTTACAATAAGTTAATTCTGAATTTGTAGAATTTAATGGAATCCATAGAATCTATAAAACTTAAAGAAATTTATATTTGATGGAATTTATAAAATTTATGAATCAAAATTTGTAGAATTTATAAATTTCATACAATTTGCGGAATTTATAGAATTGATGAAATTTATAAAATTCATAAAATTGGATTCATAGACATAATATTACATTTTATAAAATTTTTAGAATTTACAAAAATTTTTATTTTTCGAATTGATCGACTTTACATAATTTATAAGAACTATAGAATTTATGGTATTTAGAATATTTAAAGAACTTACTGAATTTTTGGACTTAATTAAAGTCTTTTTATAATTCTTGAGTTTGTAGAATTTATGAAACAGGCAGGCTTGAAACAATTTATAGAACTAATAGAATCTAAAAAATTAAAAGAATTCAGTTAAACATTTATTAATTTTATACAATTTGTAAAATTCATAAAATTTTAGGAATTTATAGAGTTTACAAACATATTAGAATTTGTAAAATTTGTGAAGTTTGTAGAATTTGAGAAACTTACTGAATTTTAGACTTAATAGAATTTATAGAATTTAAAGAACTTACTATAGTTTTTGGCTTTGCAGAATTCATTAAATTCTATAAATTTGAGTATAAGTCAAACTTGAATTTGTAGAATTTATAGAATTGATAGAATGTATTTTATAAAATTTATTTTTGAAGGAGTTTATAAAATTCATAAAATATATAGAATTTAGAACGTGTTGGAATTTATAATACTCATAGACTTTGTAGTATTTATAGAATTATTAAAATTTATAGAATTTATTGGATTTTTAGATTTATAGACTTATTCGAATTTACAAAATTTCTGGGGTTTATAGAATTTACAGAATTTACTAAATTAGACTTACTTAAATTCATTGTAAAATTATAAGATTTTATGGAACAGATAGATTTAAAATATAGAGAATCTTCAAAATTTATAAAATTTATAGAATTTATACAAATTGTAGAATTAATAGAATTAATAAAATTTAACGGATTTATAGTAATTATAGAATTTACAGAATTTAAAGTATTTAAGAAACTCTTCAAGTTTTCAGACTTTATAGAATTTGTATATTTAAAGAAGTTAGTGAAGAGTTAGGCTTTGTTGAATAAATTGAATTTATAGAATTGATTGAATTTTTAAAATTTGTAGAATTCATAGAATTCATATAAATTATGAAATTTAAAAAAAACCAATTTAAATCTTTACAATTTAATGGAACAAAGATAATCTGTAAAATTTATAGAAATTTTAGAATTGATAAAATTTATTGGATTTTTAAGATTTATAGAATTAATTAATTTTACTGAATTTATAGAAACTACAGAGTTTATGGAATTTAAAGAAATTTTGAATTTTCAGACATAATTGAATTCATTGGATAATTGTGGAGTTTGTAGAATTTATGGAACAAAGCGGTTTGGAATAATTTATAGAAATTATAGAATATACAAAATTTATATGATTTCTAAATTTTAGACAGTTTATAGAATTTATAGAATTGACAGAATTTCCAAACTTCTTAAAATTTAAGGAATTTTTATAGTGTACAGTGATATTAGAAATTAGAAAATTTATAAATTTTGTAGAATTCATACGATCTCTCGGATTTATAAAATTTATAGAATTTAAGAAATTTGCGGAATTTTCAGACTTTATAAAATTTGTAAAATTTGAGGAACACACGGAAGTTTAAGCTTCACAGAATTCATTAAATTTATAGAATTTAAAAAATTTATTAAATTCATAATAATTATTGAATTTATAAAATATATAGAAATTTAAGTACATATTAAAATTTATAGAAATTATCGAATTTATTGAATTTTTAAATTAAGTCAAATTCGAATTTGTAGAATTTAATAGAACCCATAGAATCTATAACATTTAATAATAAAAATGTTAAATTTAATTTCAATTCATAAAATTTATTGAGTTTATTTAGAATTTACATTAGAATTATATAGATATTATATACTTTGTAAAATTAGTAGAATATTGGATTTTTAAATTTTAAAAATTGATTGAATCCCAGAATTTGTAAATTTTCTGTATATCGAAAATATGGGATTTGTAGAACGTAAAGAACTTACTTAACACTTAATTCTTAGCCTTAAATAAATTTTATTTAGAATTGTTAGAATTTATGGAACATACAGATTTGAAATAATTTATAGAACTCATAGAATCTACAAAATCAAAAATTTCATATTATTCATGAAATTATTAGAATTTATTAATTTTATACCATTTGAAGAATTTATAAAATTGATGAAATTTATAAAATTCATAAAATTGTATTCATAGATATAATATTAACTTTTATAAAATTTATTCAATTTTTAGAGTTTATGAACATTTTAAAATATATAAAATTTATAGAATTAATTGGATTTTTAAAAATTTATCGAATTTACAAAATTTATAAGAACTGCAGGATTTATGGTATTTAGAATATTTAAAGAACTTACTGAATATTTAGACTTAATTAAAGTTATTTTAGAATTTTTGAGTTTGTAGAATTTATAAAACACACAGATTTGAAATAATTTATAGAACTCATAGAATCTACAATATTTAAAGAATTCAGTTTATTCATAAAATTTAAGGAATTTTATACAATTGGTAGAATTGATGGAATTTGTAAAATTCATAAAATTCAAGGAATTTATAGAGTTTACAAACATATTAGAATTTATAAAATTTGTGAAGCTTGTAGAATTTATGGAATTTGAGAAACTTAATGAATTTTAGACTTTATAGAATTTGTAGAATTAAAATAACTTACTGAAGTTTTAGGCTTTGTAGAATTCATCAAATTTATTAGAATATTATTTTTGAGAATATTAAAATTTATAGAATTTTTAAAATTTGTAGAATTCAAATAATTTATATAACTTATGGAGTTTTTATAATAAGTCAAATTTGAATTTGTAGAATTTAATAGAATGTATTTTATAATATTTATAGACTTTGTGGAATTTATAAAATTATTTAAATTCATAGAATTTGTTGGATTTTTAAGTTTTATAGAATTAATTGATTTTATTGAATTTATAGAAACTACAGAATTTATGGGATTTGTAGGATTTAAAGGAATTATGAATTTTTAGACTTAATTGAATGTACATATTAGAGAATTGTTGAGTTTGTAGAATTTAAGGAACAAAGAGGCTTGAAATAATTTATAAAAATCATAGCATATACAAAATTTAAAGAAATTATATTATTCATAAAATTTATAGAATTGATAAATTTTAGACAGTTTATAGAATTTAAGAAACTTAATGCATTTTTAAACTTTATAAAATTTGTAGAATTTAAAGAAATTACTGAAGTTTTAGGTTTTTGTTTATGGAAATATTAACGTTTATAGAATTTATCGAATTTATTTAATTTTTAAAATTTGTAGAATTCAAAGGATTTTTATAAATTTTAAAATTTTTAAAATAATTCAAATTTGAATTTTTAGAATTTATTTTTGATGGAAATTATTATATTCATAAAATTTATAAAGGTTAAATTTTATAAACATATTTGAATTTGTAATATTTAAGACTTTGTAGAATTTATAATATTTGTATAGTTTATTGCATTTTTAAAAACTTCGAGTTTATCGAATTTACGTTATTTAAAGAATTACAGAATTTTTTGATGTAGAATATTTAAAGAACTTACTGGATTTTTAGACTTAAATAAATTAATTTTAGTATATCTGAAATTGTAGAATTTATGAGACAGAGATATTTGAAATAATTTATATAACTAATGAACAATTTGATGATTTATAAATTTATGGAATTTTTAAAATTCATAAAACTTAAGGAATTCATAGAGATTACAGACATATTAGAAATTTTAAAATTTTTACATTTTTAAAAATTTGTATAAATTATAGAATTTAAAAAAATTACTGAATTTTCAGACTTTATAGAATTTGAAGTATTCACAGAACTTACTGAAGAGTTAAAATTGATTGAATTTATAAAATTTAGAAAATTTTCAGAATTCATATGGTTTGTTGAATTTTTAAAATTTGCAGAATTCATAGAATTTATATAATTTGAGGAATTTTTAAAATAAGCCAAATTTTAAAATTGAATGGAACCGATAAAATCTATAAAATTTATTGAATTTTTAGAAGTTATTTTTGAAAAAATCAAAGACTTTTTAGAGTTTATAGAATTTATTGGATTTTTAAAATTTAGAGAAATAATCTAATTTTATTAATTTATAGGAACAATAGAATTTATGGGATCTGTAGAATTTAAAGAAATTACTGATTTTGTAGACTTTATTGAATTTATTGTAAAATTGTTGAGTTTGTAGAAATTATAGATTAACGCGATTTGAAATAATTTATAAAACTCTTAGAATATACAAAATTTAGAGAATTTATAGAATTTAAGAAACTTACTGAATTTTTAGGCTTTATAGAATTTATATAAAATCTAGAAATTCTATAAACTTTATAAATTCTATACATGTTTAAATTCTATAAATTACGTAAATCCAATAAATTCTACAATTGCTATAAACTCTAACAAGTCCGTTCCTTAAATTCGCTAATTTATTAGAATTTATTGAATTTATTACTTATACGATTTTTAAAATTTTAAGAATTTAGAAAATTTATACAATTTACAGAACTGACAGAATTGGTGATATTTACATTTATTAATTTTCAAAATGTACCTATAGTGATTAGAATTAGATAATAGAATTTATCGAATTTTTTGAATTTAAATTTGGAGAAATTAGAGAATTTGTAAGATGTATCGAATTTGAAGTGGAGCAACTTCGGAATTTGGATCGAGTTTTGTGTTTAGTAACAAGTAAAAGAAAACGGGAGATTAAATAAAATTCAAATGTGATAAATAATTCATTGGTTTGGCTTCGAATTGAAACATCCCGATTTCAGACTCTGGCTTAAATTCAAAATAGGTGTTCTTTAGAATCATTTTGTTGAATAAAATGTTCACTTGTGTCAGCTAATTAGAGTATATGAAGTGATATGACTATCGCTGAAATAAAGTATAACAGATGTACATATACCCTAATTCTGCTTTGCCATTTTATACAACTCAGTAATTTTACCGCTTGACATAATAATGGACAATTGTTATTTATTGAATGACAGAACACTGAATATATTTTGTTAAAAGCACATGAGAGATTTAAAACTCATTAGCATCAACATTTCTGAAAAGATTATTTATTTATGCACCTACAATAAATATACAATCGACATTCAAACATTAATTAGAATAATTGATTTATTAGATTAAATGTCTTTCTTTAGTTGAAAACGGAACGTCATGAATTCGAGAATTGTTAAGCTAACATTTTTAATAGTCCAACTGTATGGTCTACTCAAATATCGATTCGTAATGGTTAACAATAAAATAACAATTCATGAAATAAAATTCTATCGCATCTACTCGCTAATCGTATGTTTTACATTTAACTTTCCATTACTACAACTCGGACACAATTTAATAAGCCTTGTGTCGGGTGGTTTTGTATTCTTTGTAATATTTATTATCCTAATGACAGCTTTTATTTGGCCACAATATGGAACATATTACGATGTAATCATTCGGACGAATTTTGATGCTGAAATTTTTGAAAAAATCTTAAAGCTGAATAATTCATTCTCGAAAACGATAAATTTAAATCAGCTGTCAGAGAAACCGGCCCTTGTCAATATACATTTGGTTAGTTTCTTATTACTTGTGGCTGTAATCATAGACCATTTCACATGGTGGACCGAAGGACAAACTATTATACATTTAATTTTAATGTATATACATTTTAACCTTGAACTTATTATTACACTGAATATAACTTTGGTGACATTGGTAATTATAACGATCGTCAATTGTATGGGTGAAAGTTTAAAAAAAGTTGTGTGCATTACACAAATTGAAACACTGAGTAATAATAAAATGTGTGAACTCAGTGATGAAATGGATCGTATCGTGGTGATCCTATATAAAACGCATAAACTGGTGCGTATGTACAATAGAGTGTTTCGTTATCGTTTTATACTGTATTTTATGTCGAATATTTTGCGAACGGCATGCGAAGTGTTTTTCTTGTACGATGGGATATTGTACCCGGATCCAACAATGGATATGACTACACGAATGCTTAACTTGTTGTGTACAACCGCGTACACAATTTATCATATTGTCAATATGGTTGTGTTTATGGAGCTGCTAAATGTTTATTATGGACGGGTGGCTAAAATAAAATATCGGCTGGGTCAAATTTGGCAGGACAGCAAGAAATTTGATTGTCGACTCGTCGATACAGTAAGTATTAACAGAAAATTTGTTTACTAAGGTGTTTTGTCAACAAAACATATACTATTGGTTTGGTATTGTGCGTCATAACGTTGAGTTAATCAATTAATAATTATAATTATTATTAGAACTGTGCGTTAATCATTATGCTTAATGGCTTATTATTTATACTTCTCGTTTTGCCTCCGTTCGATAAGCTATAAAACGAAATAAATGGTTCGTTTCAAATTTGCCTAATATCTACTTACATTTTGATTTTGAAACACCGCAGAATTTTGTCCTCTGGCAGAGAACCAAACAACAAATGGAACTTTTTCACCTCTTGATGATGCTTGTGAAGTTTATCAGAATACTTTACTCTGAATATTGCTGGCCATTGAAAACAAGAAAAAAATAAATGGCTGAAACCTCATTAGGTGATTAGAACTTCGGTCTTGAAAATTAACTCAAATCCCAACTCTTAACTCAATCTTCAGCTCAACCTCCCCTCCAACTCAATCGCAACGCAATGCTAAGTGCAATCACCAAATTAACCGCCAACCCACGTCAAATTGACTTTCAAATCAACTCATACTTTAAACCTAGACAACCCCCAAATAATTTCCCAATCGAACCTCTCCCAACGTAAGCTAACTAAACCTAAACTCAACTTCAACTAAACTTAGCTCGAACCAGATCTGAACCCTCCATTTCACAATTAACGGCCAACTCATCAAAATCAACAGAAACTAACCCACTAAACCCTAAACCGTAAACTCCACACCAGATTAAACCCTAAAACCGAACCACTCACTCAAATTCAATTACTCAACCTCAACTCAACCTTCAAGTTAACCCCAATTTAACCTTCAACTCAATCCAAACTCAACGTTTTGCCCAAACCCTAATTCAATACGGTTCCAAAACTAGAAGAGTGCATGGTCTCAACAACCTAATCTCCACCGCAACCTCTGACTCAACTCTGAAATAAATCCCCAACAACACCCCGTCACTCTACCCCAACTCAACATTCTACTGGACAATTTAACCCTCAATGCAACCCTTAACTTAACGCTCAAGTCAATTCACAATTCAACACGGCCCGAAAAATTAAATGTGTACGTGAGCGCTAGAATAAGTCAAGCTATCTTAAGATTTAAATCTCAATTCAATCACCAAATAAAGCTCAATAAATCTCAATCAACCCGGGATCCGAAAAAATACATGAGTACGTGAATTAAAGCTAGTTTTCAACTCAACCCCAACTTAAATCCGCAACTGACTCCTCAGTAAGCCAGCACTGAATCCAGTTAAATTCAAGCACAAACTCAATCCTTAAACTAACACGGTTTGTAACCGCTTATGTATATAAACTCAACCACTCCTAATTGAACGTCTAACTCGACCCTCAATTCAACATCAACTTAACACCAAACTCAACGTCCAATCCATCCCTCAAATCAACCCGGCTCGGAAAGCCGTTGCACCATAATATCATCTTTCCATAATTCTATCATACCATCAAACCATCACTCCATCATACCATTATTCCATCATTCCACCATACCATCATACATTTATACCATTACACGATTATACCACTACACTATTACACAATCATACCAATACCATTATATCATTACCATATTTGGTGATTGCGTTGAGGGCATTTGTCGTATCATTCATCGCCACCTAAATTTTGTGCGGCAAAATAAAATTCTTAATCGAACTGTATATCCCAATTGATTCCCATGTATACAGTTAACCCATGTGCGAAACTCCATCGAATATTTTGGAGGTATTGATTGCCAATAACCAATGATTTACCGGACCTCGCTGAATGCATCTGTTCAGTAACAAAATAAATTAAAACGAAATCTACTTTGGTGATCAGAGATGCTGCTTCTCCATATACTTCATTATTTGAAAGATATTATTGAACGTAGCACTTTGATTAGATTGTAGTAAACCGTTCAGAATTTGGTGAATCTGATTTGCAGCCCTTGATCTCTACGGGTTAAACTTTGTTTTTTTTTACAGATGAAAGGCGAAATACTCTGAGTCAGAAATGTGTAGAATAAAATGGAGGGGGTTCAATCAAGAGCCTTTTTTTCTTCTGAAACTTTGAACATTCAAAATACTGGTAAATGCTACAATAATACATTTCGGAAAATCTGGAACTTTCTAGAACATTCTAGGAAATTGTAGGACGCCCTGGGACACGCTAGGCAATTTGGAAATTTTGGAACATTCTGAAACTTTGTACAAAATTCAGGAACATCTAGAATTTTCTAGAAAATTTTGGCACATTTTAGAAAATTTGGGAATATTCTTGAAAATTCTAGAACACCTGGAACTTTCTAGAAAATTCTGGAATATTTTGAAAAAGTCTATAAAGTTCTGGAACATTTTAGAACATTCTAAGACCTTCTGAAATTTTCTAGAAATTCTGAAATGTTATAGTACATTTTAAAACATTTCAGAACATTTTAGAAAATTCTGGACCTATTAGACCTTCCAAAATCCTGGAAAATTCTAAAACATTTCAGAACATCTGGAATTTTCAAGAAACTTCTAGAAAGTCCTGGGACATTCTAGAAAATTTTGTAGATTTCGAAAAATTCTAAAAAATTCTGAAACATTCTGAAATTTTCTAGAAAATTCTGGAACACCTAAAATTTTCTAGAAAAATCTGAAACATTCTAGAGAATTTAAGAATATTGTTCAAAATTCTGGAACATTCCGAAATATTCTAAAATATTCTGGAACATTAATGTACACCTGGAAATTTCTAGAAAATTGTAGGGCGCCCTGGAACATGCTAGAAAATTTTGGAAATACTGGAACACTCTGAAACTTTCTACAAAATTCTGTAACATCTAGAATTTTCTAGAAAATTTTGGCACATCTTAGAAAATTTGGGAATATTCTTGAAAATTCTAGCACACCTGGAACATTCTAGAAAATTCTGGAATTTTCTGAAAAGTTCTATAAAGTTCTGGAACATTTTAGAACATTCTAAGACATTCTGATATTTTCTAAAAAATTCTGAAACATTCTAGTAAATTTTAGATCATTCCAGAACATTTTAAAATATTCTGAACCTATTAGAGCTTTCAAAATCCTGGAAAATTCTAAAACATTTCAGAACATCTGGAATTTTTAAGAAAATTTTAGGAAATTTTAGAAAGTTTTGGAACACTTTAGAAAATTTTGTAAATTTCGGAAAATTCTGAAACATTCTAAAACTTTCTAGAAAATTCTGAATCACCTGAAATTTTCTAGAAAAATCTGGAACATTAATGTACACTTGGAACTTTCTAGAAAATTCTGGAATATTCTGAAATTTCTATAAAGTTCTGGAACATTTTAGAACATTCTCAAACATTCTGATATTTCTAGAATATTCTGAAACATCATAGTAAATTTTTGAACATTTTTGACCATTCTAGAAAATTCTGGACTTATTAGAACTTTCAAAATCCTGGAAAATTATGAAATATTTCGGAACATGTGGAATATTTTAGAAAATTTTAGAATGTCTGAAACATTCTCGAGAATTATGGAATTTTAGTAAAATTCTGGGACATCTGAAACTTTCTAAAACAAATTTGAAAAACCTGGATTTTTTTTTGAAAATTTTCGAAAAATCTGAAACATTCTACAAAATTTGAGAGTATTCTTGAAAATTTTTTAACATACCGAAACATTCTGAAATATTTCAGAACACTTGGAATTAAAACATTTTAGTAAATTTTGGAAAATTTCGAAACTTTCTAAGAAATTTTTGGACTAATTAGAACTTTCAAAATCCTGGAATATACTAGAACATTTAGGTACATCTCTAATTTTCTAGAAAATTATAAAAAATTGTAGAACGTCCTGGAACTTTCTAGAAAATTTTGGAAATTCCGGAAAATTCTAGAACAATCTGAAATATTCTGATTCTAGAAAATTTTAGAAGTCCTGGAATTTTCTAGAATATTCTGCAATATTCTAGAAAATTTAAAAATATTCTTCAAAATTCTCGAACACAACGATATGTTCTTAAAAGTTCTAGAACATTCCAGTACATGTGACAACTTTCCAGAAAATTCTGGATAATTTTTAAAGTTTTTAGAAAATTCAGGAAAGTTTAGAATATTTTAAATTATTCCGAAATTTTCTAGAAAATTCTGAAACATCTCAGTAAATTTTAGAACATTTTAGAAAATTCTGGATCTCTAATAGGCTTTCAAAATCCTGGAAAATTCTAAGACATTTCAAACATTTGGAATTTTTAAGAACATTTTAGGGAATTTTAGAAAGTCCTGGAACATTCTAGAAAATTTTGTAAATTTCGGAAAATTCTAGAAAATTCAGGAACATTCGGAAATTTACTAGAAAATTCTGGAACACCGGAAATTTTCTAGATAAATCTGAAACATTCTACAAAATTCTGGAACATTCCCAAATATTCTAAAAAATTCTGAAACATTAGAATACAACTGGAACTTTCTAGAAAATTCTGGAATATTCTAAAACATTTTTTTTCTTCTGAAACTTTGAACATTAGGGAATATTTTAGGAAATTTTTAACTAATTAGAACTTTTAAAATACTGGAAAATGCTAAAAGATTTCGGAACATAACATTATAAGATATTCTGAAATTTTCTAGAAAATTCTGAAACATCATAGTAAATTTTTGAACATTTCTGACGAATGAAAATTAAATAAAACAAGTTGGTTTTATAACAAAATACCGCACATCAATATTCGAGCGTTGCCATGCTAGTTTATAAACTTTAACATGACCATTCTAATTCTTGACTTATTAGAACATTCAAAATCCTGGAAAATTATTAAGAAAATTTTAGAATGTCCTGAAACATTCTCGGGAATTTTGGAATTTTATTAAAATTCTAGAAAATTCTGGGACATCTGAAATTTTCTAAAAAATTTTGAAAAACCTGGACCGAAAAATTTGAAATTTCTTTAACATACCTAAACATTCTAAAATATTTCAGAACACTTGGAATATTCTAAAATTTTCTACAAAATTCTGGAACTTTCTAGAAATTTTTGGACTAATTAGAACTTTCAAAATCCTGTAAAATACTAAAACATCCTGAAACATTCTGAAAAATTTAGGAAATTCCGGAAAGAGTGGGCGGTGCGTTGCATTTTAATAAAGGACAACTTTTTCGAAACCAAAGTAGGTAAATTAAAACACAACAGTAAAGGACTGAAACCTTGTTAGTCTTGATCAGAACTTCGGTCCGGAATATTCCATGCTAATCTAAACTCATCTCAAATCAACTCAATCTAACCTCCAATTGAACACCTAGATCCAGCCCTTATCGAATCCCCTCAACCCTCTCTCGACTCCAACTCAACTAACAAGTTAACTTTTAGGTGAATCTACTATAAATAGCTTATTGATTCAATATCAATTAAATTTAATATTTAACTAATTATCAAATAATTAGTATCCCATTTAGGTAATTATTGGATACTTAAGGGAGGTGATTAAAATATATAGGCAGTCACGTACAGTCGGTTGTTTTAATCAAAATGATTCTACGAACAATAAAATTAACAATTTTGTTAGCCCAATTCTATGGCATGTTCAAATATCATGTGATAATCGAGAACGGACGTATCTCTATGAAAGAAATAAAATTCTATCGAATCTATTCAATCATCATGTTCATTTTAGTAAACTATCCGACTGCTAAACTATTTCTCATGCTGTTATTTGAATTAGATCGTGGCTTCGTTTTTTTCACCGCATTTGTTATTATTGTCATTCAATTCTTTACGGCAACCTGGTTCACTTATTTTGATGTGGTGATCAAATATAATTATGATACCGTCATCATCCGAAAAGTACTAAAATTCCATAATTTATTTGGTTCGGCCGAAATATTGAACACAAAATCTAAAATCAATTTAAAACTAAACAATTTGGTTTTTGTGTCTGTTTGTGGAACCAGTTTTATTCTATTGAGTGCTGTGGTTATTAATAATATCAATTTGTCGCCATTACGTTTTGATTTATTTCGAGCAGTGTGTGGTTTCACTTTATTTAATTTAGAAGTGGCCTTGATGATGAATTTTGTTTTTATGTTCATGATTTTGACTTTGGATATGAACTCAGTTCAGCAAAGATTACAAATTGTGATCGAAATGATGAACAAGCAAAATAAATACAATTTGCGTTGCGAGCTATGCGATGAGCTGGATCGAATCATTCAAATCATTTCTAAAATTCATGACATTAAACGATTTTTGAATGATGTGTATTCGAAACGGTTTGTCGTGCATCTCGTGTTAACCATGGGGCGAACGAGTCTTGAATCATTTCTATACTATTACGAATTTTATGTAATGGAACAGCCAAATACCAAGAAATACAATCGTTTGATGGCGGGTGTTCTCTTTATTTCTTGTCATATGGTAAATTTGTTGTTAACTCTTAGGGTAGTTTCGGTGTTTTATGAGCGTGTTGTTAAGATCCGGAATATTTTATGCAAGATGGATTATGGTGCGCAAGATAAGGATTACCGGTTGATAGAAACTGTAAGTATCTAAATAATTTTTTTTTTTCAAATATGTTGATAAAATGCGGGGCAATATAAATTATTCCAATACATTTCAGCTATTTAACTAATTGTCTCTTAATTTCGAAAGAAAAAATTGTCGAAATTATCCTGAAGTCAGTGATTGACTAGTGGCTTGAATCATACCATCATAATCAACTCCGCTACAACATTAGCAAGTTTTTTCAGTTTCCGTTCAACTATTTTATTCCAAGACAAAACTTCAGGAACGTAACTTTTTTGGTATTATCTCTTGTGGTCAAACCGATAATTAATATACAGTAAGTTTTTAGAAAATTCTGAATACCTACTTTAAAAACAGTCCGAAATTTTCGAGAAAATTCTAAAACATTCTAGTAAATTTTGGAAGATTCCAGAAAATTCTGATATAATTATGTAGATCATTCAAAATATTGGGAAGTTCTAAAACATTCCGGAATTACTGGAATTTTCTAGAAAACTCTAGAACGTCCTGAAATATTCTAGAAAGTTTTAGAAATTCCGAAAAATTTTAGAAAATGCTGGGACATTCTAGAAAATTCTGAAAATTTTGGAATATTACAGAACATATTAGAAAATTCTAGTCTAATTAGAACTAACAAAATGCTCGAAAATTCTAAAACGTTTCGGGACATCTCGAATTTTCTAGAAAATGGGATAGGAAATTGTGGAACGTCCTGGATCATTCTAGAAAATTTTGGAAATTCCCTAAATTCTACAAAGTTCTGGAAGATTTTGAACTTTTCTAGAGAATCCTGGAACAACTTATGTTTCTAGAAAATTCTTAAGCGTTCCAGAAAATTTGAGATTTTTTTTTAAAATTCTGGAATATTCCAAAAAAAATCTGGAACATTCCGCTAAACCTGCTACTTTCTAGAAAATATCATACTGGAATATAACCTGAAACTTTCTAAAAAATTCTGGAAAAACATTCTAAAAAATTCTACAATTTTCTAGAAAATTCTTGAACATTCTAGTGAATTTTGGAATATTAGTTTGAAAATACTGGAAAATTTTAGAAACAACAATTCTAGAAAACACTAGATCATTTTGAAACTTCCTAGAAACTTTCGGAACACCTGGAATTTTTATAGAAATTCTAGAAAATTCTGGAACTTTCTAGAAAATTATAGAATATTCTTAAAAATTCTGGAACAATCCGAAACATTTACAAAAGAAAATTCTGGAATATTCTGAATTTTTTTTTTTAATTCTGGAACTTTTAAGGATATGGAAAAACATTCTAAAATTTCCTAGAAAATTCTGAAACTTTCTAGTAAATTTTGGAACATTCCAGAACATTGTTTAAAATTCTGGACTAATTAAGAATTTTGAAACATATCGGAGCATCTAGAATTTTATAGAAAAGGCTAGAACGTCCTGGAACATTCTAGAAAATTTTGAAAATTGCGGAAAATTCTGGAACTACTGGAATTTTTGTTGAGTTCTGCATATGTATTATTGAAAATTTTAGAACATTCCGAAAAATTCTAAAAAATTCTGGAGGAGCATTAAAGTACTCCTGAAACTTTCTAAACAATTTTGGAATATTCTGAAAATTTCTAGAAATATCTAGAATTTTGAAAACATTATGAGATATTCTGCGATTTTCTAGAAAATTCTAGTAAATTTTGGAACATTTTAGAACATTCTAAAAAATTCTTGACTAATCAAATTTCTTATTAGAAACTTTTACAATTTTAAAAAATTTGTAGAAAATTCTGGAACATCCTGGAACATTCTAGACAATTTTAAAAATTCCGGAAAACATATGGAATATTCTAAAACTTTCTACAAAATTCTGAAACACCTGGAATTTTCTAGAAAATTCTGGGACATTCCAGAAAATTTGAAAATATTTTTGAAACTTCTGAAACGCATCAAAACATTCTAAAAAATTCTGGATCATTCCAGTACAAATGGAACTTTCTAGAAAATACTGAATCTTCTGAAAAATTCTGGAACCTTTTAGAGAATTCTAAAACATTCTGAACTTTTCTAGGGATTTCTAAAACATTCTAATAAATTTATGAACATGCCGGAACATTCCAGAAATTATGAACTAATTTTAAAATTTGAAATATTTTGAAATTTCCTAGAAAATTCTGAAATATTCTAGAAAAATTTTAAAATTTCGAAACATTTACAACCTTAAGACCACTCTAGGAAATTTTAGAATGTCCTGGAACATTCTAGAAAATTAAAAAAATTCCCTAAAACATCAAAATTTTGGAATATTCTGAAACTTTCTAGAAAATTCTGGAACTGCTGGAATTTTCTAAAAAAATTCTGAAACATTCTCTCATTCAATTCTTGAAAATATTCTTCAATATGAATACCCGGAACTTTATAGTAAATTTTTGAATAGGCTGAAATTTTCTAAAACATTCTGGGACCTTTTAGAATATTCTAAAACATCAAAATCTTGCAACAGCATGCCGCCAATCCCAAAAAGACTCGCATCTGTGTCTATATAAATCGTTTGTCGATATTCGGGTATGATAAAATGGGAGCTGTGGTTAATAACTGCTTTAACGTCTCAAAGGCTTGATTTGTTTTCGTATTCTACTCGAATTCCCGATTTTTTTCTGTTAGCTCAAATAGTGGTTTAGCTATTGAAGCAAAATTCTTTATGAAGCAACTTTGGCCGGATCAGTTCGAATTCCCTCTTTATAACTATGTGTCCTAGATATTGAACCTCCCGTTTGAACAGGTGACACTTGTTTGGATTCAGTTTTAAGTTTGCTTTCCGTAGTCGCTCGAAAACCATTTCCATTTTTGTTAATAGCTCGCATATATTCTTTCCATATACGATGATATCGTCCAAGTATACGAGACACGTTTCTCAAGGAAATCCCGCGAATACTAACTGCATGAGAGGATACCAGATCGAGTGTAGAAAATCAACATGCCCCTTCCATCGCGTCGAGTGTCACGTCAATTCTTGGCAGAGGGAATGAGCCCTTTTGGGTTGTTTGACATTGTTTAATTTCCGGTAATCGACACAGAACCTTAGGAGCCATCCTTCTTTCGTACTAACACTACTGGCGATGACCAAGGGCCTATAGATGGTTCGATGACGCCTTTTTTCTTTATATCGGATAAAAGTTTAGTCGACTCTCTTCTTGTTTAGCCAGTGGTATTTTGCGAGGTGGTTATCGGGACCGCCTTTCCAACGTCAATTTTGTGCTTTGTCAACGTAGTTTTACGTTTCTCATAGCCCCATGGAATTTGGGCAAATACATCCTAATTTTCAGACAACAATTTTTTGATTTGTTTCTGAACGTTATGAGGAACATCTTTCAGTGAATTTAGAATTATAGCTCGCCAAGCTGATCGGCAGCCTGCAAGTCACCGGATCGAGTTTTCTCAGGAAGTATAGTTGTTTGGTCGGTCAGATTTACAAGGTGGATTTCCTTTGGAGTACTGCGAAACTTGTATTGAAGAGTCCTCTAGCGACCAAAACTCCATTGGGTAATTTAGACAATGCCGGATGCTCCATTAACTGGACGTCCGTTCGAGTGGTACTTAGTTTGATAGGAACGCCCGTTTCCAACCTCGGCGGTAAGGTTACCCTTAACGTTACCCTTAAATTGTATTTTGTTCCTGTCGAGAATCAACCGTTCATCTTATAAGTTGATTTAGCGAAAATCTGTTCCAAGAATGGCGTCATCAGGGATATTTGCGATAATAAAACAAACGAAATCACCTGTTACCGTTTTGCCACGTAGGTAACAAGGATGCACAATTACGGGACAGTCAATTGACAGAAACGTACTGTTGACTAAGCTTGCCATGGCATCAGTATCTATAACAAATTGACATTTCTGTTTGTTTAGGAGACCATCTGCGGTTAGAGATGAAGCAGCTGTCGCCTGGATGGTGATTTCTATGGTATCGTGATGCTTCAGTCTCCGTCGCAGCTTCGGCTGTTAACTTATAAATGGTAGCTTCTGGCACCTCAATCACGGTTTCGCGAATTTTTCTCTGATTCAATCTAGCAGCCTGCCGCACTGCCGTTATCTCAATTGCCTTGGCCAATGACTCGTGGAGATTTGCTGTACTGTACATCCTTAGTAGATCTTGCACTTCGCTTTCCCAAATGCCATCAATAAATTGCATCATGGCAATATGGTTGGGTGCCTCCGGTGGCAGGAAGGAAATTGCTTTCCGCGCTAGTTTTCCCAGATCTGGTCGGAATGCAGAAAGACTTTTTCGGCTGTAGCACGCGATAACGGAGGAGTGCGTGGCTAACCTTCCCCACGCTGATGCGTCCCAAAACGTAAAGTTAATGCACCGCCCAACCTGTCAAAATCCCGTCTTGCCGTTGGCTCCATATTGGACAGGAGGGCCAGGGCATCATCTCGTAGCGACCCACCGAATTGTAATTTCTTCTGTTGTGGGTTCCAACCGTCATATATTGCTAGTTTCAATGGACGCATCGAGAGCGATGGATCCGGTTGGCCATTTAGATTATTGTGTGAGCCGAGCCCGCTACGGCCTGACATGGCTTCTAAATGCAACATTTTCTTTGAGCTGGTTGATGTTTTTGGCAAGATTAAACCCGTCAATTTGCTCCCTATTCTCGGCTGGTTCGTCACTGTGTCACGTCTTGTCATCTTGGATCACCGTGTCGTCCATAACCAACGATCCTTGCGGCGTAGGCATATTTGCAAAAGATGAAATTCTCCGCATGAGTGAATCTACCTCCCGACGGGTAGCTGCAGCCTCATCTCTTGCCTTCTCGGCAATTGCCATTGTTTCTGCCCGGATTGATCTCATATTGTCAATGTTTCCTTCGTTCAGGGATTGGTACCTGCGAGACTGAAATCGGGAACTATTATGCCTGTTTTTAAAAAAGGCGATCGATCGGTTAAAGGGAACTATAGGCCGATCGCACTACATCCAGTTATTTTGAAAGTATTGGAAGAAAGTTGTTAAAAGCAGAGTTGTAATTAATGCACACCAGCATGGTTTCTATCATGGTATGAGCACTGAATCGACTTTGCTAGAGATAATGGATTGAACTGTGGTAATGTATGTGCTAGATTGTTTGTGGATGCTTCTAAACATAGACTTTTGTTTCCTATTCTGCATGATATTGGTTTTATAGGGGTAGCAAACAAGTGGTTTGCCTCGTACTTGAAGAATGGAACTGTGAACTCCTAAATCTGTAGATGTTGGCGTTCCCCAAGGATCAGTGCTGGGTCCTGTGCTGTTTTTAATTTACACTAATTCTATTTTCAAGCTTAAATTAAATGGCAGCAGTACTGCTTTTGCCGACGATTTAGCTTTAGTTTATATTGCTAAATCTACAGACTCCTGCTAAACCGAATCATTTTGGGTTCTATTCAAGGCTAACAATATTTTACCACTGCAATATCTGTATGTTTATAACGTTTTAAAATTTTTTTTAGGCGTATCGGTCAGCAGGTAATAAGATTTAATGAACGTTACAACTTTTGACCTGTAGATTCCTGTAATTTGAAGAATTCCATTGTGTTTTAAATGGTGTTATCTAGATACAATTTTTAGTGCTAACATAACATCAATAGAACATCTGTATGTAACATTTAATTAAACAGAATTTAATTAAGGAGATTTTCGTCAAGTGGGGCCAGTGGGAAGGGACATACAGTTGGAAAAATCACTCATTTCACCATAGCACCTGTAACAATAATTCACTGAATTACCTCCAGCAATATGCATGCATCCAGATTCGAATCTTTTAATCGACTGGATGTCCCCTAAACTAATTTTGGTCCCGCTCAACACCATAGTTGATAGCAATAACTAAGTAATCGTCAGTCTATTTTCTAGTAATTCTTCTAATTGCCCAATTTCCAACGGTCTTAAATTAAAATAATTGACGTTCCGCCTCATTGCGCGTATACAAACCAAATCATATGCTTAATTGAAGTTCATATCCCCAAAACTATGAAAGGTAGCGAAACAATCCAATCTGTGATATTATCCGGAGCGTGTAAATTGATGCTTTTAAATGGTCTCATGGTAAGTTGTAGTTTTAATTCGATGCGAACCTAATAACTTGTGGAATTCTTCGAATAAATTACTCTCAACTTATAGATGTAGAGAGAGTTCTGTGAACAAAAAAAAAAAGAGAATCTTGTAACATTTATGGACTCTAAAATGTTGAGAATTTTTCAAGAGCATCAATGCAAGAAAAACTCTGTTTACTCTTCAGCCTATACTCCAAAATGAAAGATACGATTCTTCATAAGAAAATTTTAAATAAATCAATGTAATTAAATTATTTTTCATAAAATTTTAGTAATTTAGAAAATAGAAAACTTCTCGAGAATTTCCCATATACTCGTGAAAAGATTTGCAAACTCTCAAATTCTCGAGAAACGAAATTCTTCGAGAAACAATTTTGTCGGTTTCTCGAGAAGTAAAATTGCTCAATAAATCACAATCTCTAGATGATGGAAGTGATCCAACTAAGTCTGTTGGTAGATCAAAGTGGACCATATTCAGATCTAGTATGGCGATGAATTTTAGAGCGTTGGAATTTAATTGAAATTTTTGCCCAATAAGCATTTTAACTACGGTATACTTTTTCAGGTGACGTTGGGAGGGCACGGCTATACATATTCGGACGTAAAATATCCCCCTTTTTTCGATTCTGGTGTCAAAAATACGGGTTTCTTCAAATGACCTTGAAAATAGACTAAATATCAAGGGTATTAGTACAGATAGGTGACCCCCATTGCCCTTGACAATTTTTGCCTTTAACATTTTTTTTATAGACCCTGTATACTATCTCGGAAATTCGTGCTATTTGGTATAAAGGGTACAACATCCTGGTTAATTGTAAAATTCACCGATTTCGTAATTTCAAATGTTTTTTGCTAGAATCGTACATTCCATACGAAAATAGCACTGAGTGATTTCAATTTCGTAGTTTCTACCATTTACAACCTTAATAGTCACTATATGTGCCAATCTATGAGATTCTTGGTATTTGGTATAAAGAACCATGTCGCCATGTGGTGAATTCATCTGTTCATCTGAAGTCTACCTTGGTGATCAAAAATGCTGCTTGGAAGATTTAATTGATCGTATCACTTATCGATCATGGCTTGTAGTAATTGGGTGAGAATTCGATGAATCTGATTTAGGGAGACCGTTGGGTTAACATTATTATACCTATCCATAATCCATATTCTGCATATTGTGCCTACTTATTTATCCCACTAAATTCTTGCTCTTTTGTTATAAAAGATGTTTGTGATTCCGGATCAGACCAATGACCATTGACCAATTTTTATATACCATTTAGTATATAAAAAGTTGAGTTGAGGATTGAGTTGGGTTCCATTTGCCGGTTGAGTTAGGTTTTGCTGGAGTTGAGTTGAGATATAATTAGGATTTAGTAAGCAGTGAACATATGCTAAATTTGGAATTGGGTTTGGGTTTTTTGAGCAGCTTAGGGCTTATTTGTGGGTTAAATGATGTGTTGAATTAGGGAGTTGAGTTGGGCGTTGAGTTTGGGGTTGATTGAAGAGCTGGATTTCAGTTCGATATAGAGTTGGGATATAATTGAATTGGATTGAGTTGAGGTTCAATCAGCGGTTCAGTTGCGAATTTATGTGGGGTTGTGTTTAGGGTTGAATAGGAAGTTAGTTTAAGTTGAGTTCATGAAAGAATCAAAATTTTTCGAGTAGGTACAACAGGAATGTTGTAAACATATAACATTAATTGGTTGCATAAAATGTTAGTTAAATATTGTAATGTCTACCAAATCAATCAATCAATATCAATTAAATTTAATATTTAACTAATTACCAAATAATTAGTATTCCATTAAGGTAATTATTGGATACTTAAGTGAGGTGATTAAAATATATATGCAGGTAGTCACGTACAGTCGGTTGTTTTAATCAAAATGATTCTACGAGCAATAAAATTAACAATTTTGTTAGCCCAATATTATGGCATGTTCAAACATCATGTGACAATCGAGAGCGGACGTATCTCTGTGAAAGAAATAAAATTCTATCGAATATATTCAATCATCATGTTCATTTTAGTAAACTATCCGATTGCTAAACTATTTCTCCAGCTGTTATTTGAATTAGATCGTGGCTACGTTTTTTTCACCGCATTTGTTATTATTGTCAGTATATTCTTTACGGCATCCTGGTTCACTTATTATGATGTGGTGATCAAATATAATTATGATGCCGTCATTATCCGCAAATTACTAAAATTTCATAATTTATTTGGTTCGGCCGAAATATTGAACACAAAATCTAAAATCAATTTAGAACTAAACAATTTGGTTTTTGTGTCTGTTTGTGGAACCAGCTTTATTCTATTGAGTGCTGTGGTTATTAGTAAAATCAATTTGTGGCCAAGTTTTGATTTATTTCGAGCAGTGTGTACTTTCACTTTATTTAATTTAGAATTGGCCTTGATGATGAATTTTATTTTTATGTTCATGATTTTGACGGTGGCTATTAACTCAGTGCAGCAAAGATTACAAATTGTGATCGAAATGCACAAGCAAAATAAATACAATTTGTGTTGCGAGCTATGCGATGAGCTGGATCGGATCATTCAAATCATTTCTAAAATTCATGACATTAAACGATTTTTGAATGATGTGTATTCGAAACGGTTTGTCGTGCATCTCGTTTTAACCATGGGGCGAACGAGTCTTGAATCATTTCTATACTATTACGAATTTTATGTAATGGAACAGCCAAATACCAAAAAATTCAATCGTTTGGTGGCGGGTGTTCTCTTTATTTCCTGTCATATGATAAATTTTTTGTTAACTGTTAGGGTACTTTCGGTGTTTTATGAGCGTGTTGATAAGATCCGGAATATTTTATGCAAGATGGGTTATGGTGCGCGAGATAAGGATTACCGGTTGATAGAAACTGTAAGTATCTAAATAATTTTTTTTTAAAAAATATTTTGATAAAATGCGGGGCAATATAAATTATTCCAATACATTTCAGCTATTAAACTAATTTTCTCTTAGTATCGAATGAAAAAATGTCGAAATTATCCTGAAGTCAGTGATTGACCGATTGACAGATACTTGCCAAATTAACCGTATATCCTAGTACAGTATATGTTTATCAAATCATACTGTTAAAAATTAAAGTTAACCAAAAGTTAAATGTCGATAATGTAGATTGCTGTATTCCAGCTGAAAATAAAAATGGATAGCATCTTATGGAAAAATAATTTTCATGTAGGAAATTTGATATGGAATGCAATGATTTGATTTACCAAAATTCTATTAAAGTGGGTGGGCAAATTCAAATTTTTATCTGGAGATGTAATGTATTATTG
This sequence comes from Tipula helvola, assembly GCA_963556165.1. Classification (NCBI taxonomy): domain Eukaryota; kingdom Metazoa; phylum Arthropoda; class Insecta; order Diptera; family Tipulidae; genus Tipula; species Tipula helvola. The sequence continues at coordinate 368,017,704 of OY744481.1, forward strand.
AAATTGAAACATTCTAAAAAACGAGAACGTTTAGAATATTTTAAAATATTCCAAAATTTTCTCGAAAATTCTGAAACATTCTCTTAAGTTTTAGAACATTCTAGAAAATTCTGGACCTATGTATTAGAGCTCTCAAAATCCTGAAAAATTTTAAAACATTTCAGAACATCTTGAATTTTTTAGAAAATTTCAGGAAATTTTAGAAAGTCCTGGAACATTCTAGAAAATTTTGTAAATTTCGGAAAATTCTAGAAAATTCCGGAACATTCTGAAATTTGCTAGGAAAATCTGTAACATTCTAGGAAATTTGAGAATATTCTTCAAAATTTTGGAACATTCCGAAACATTCTAAAAAATTCTGAAATATTAAAGTACACCTGGAACTTTCTAGAAAATTTTGGAATGTTCTAAAACTATTCAGGACGGAATAATACGGAATATTCTGAAAATTTCTATAAAGTTCTGGAACATTTTAGTGTATTCTAAAATGCTCTGAAATTTTCTGGTAAATTCTAAAACATCATAGTAAATTTTTGAAAATTTCTGACCATTCTACAAAATTCTGGACTTATTAGAACTTTTAAAATCCTGGAAATTATTAAATATTCCAGAACATGTGGAATATTTTAGAAAATTATAAAACATTTTAGAACGTCCTGATACATTCTCGAAAATTTTGCAATTTTGGTTAAATTCTAGAAAATTCTTCAAACAATTTTGGAAAGCCTGGAAATTTTTATGAAAATTTTCTTAAAATCTGAGACATTCTACAAAATTTGATAATGTTCTTGAAAATTCTGGAACATACCGAAACATTCTTAAATATTTCAGAACAGTTTGGATTTTCTAAAACTTTCTACAGAATTCTGGAACCTTATAAGGAGGTAAAAACTTTCAAAACTTTCATTACGAATAAATGTCTTAGCGGTAAAATACACATACTGAAAAAGAGGCCATGACTCAGCAAACCTTGGTTTTTTACTCATTACTCTTATAATATGATATGTTTCTCAGCAATCACTAAGGGATGAAACCTAGCGTAATAAGTGCCTCCACAACAAACCAAACCATACGATAACTACGAATCAACAAGTGCAAAATAGACCTTCTTCAATACAGTAATAGGGCATACTTAACGAAGTTTATACATTTTACGAATTGACAATACTATATAATTCCGTAAGTTTATCAATGTGGTCCTTCCAACTCATAGTGTTATCTATGGTTAGTCCAAGATATTTAAATTTTTGAATACATTCAATTTTACAGCAGTTATTCGTACAAACAACTTGATTGCATTGTAAATTATGGTAAATGATATTCGGATCACCAATAGTATCATCATTGAGTTTATAAAACATAGCTTTGATTTTTGGACTCAAAATCATGGAATGTGTAACACACTATTTCCTAAGTAAAGCCAAATCATATTGTATAATTTCAATGGATTTAACGCTATCCGGTGCATTATACATAAAGACAAGGTCATCAGCAAAAGCAACTACGTCTGATTTAAATTTAGTATTAAGCAAAGTGTTTAAATAAATTAAAAACAACACAGGTCTCAAGACAGATCTTTGGGGAACTCCATCATTGATAATTTTTCTCTCATTTTCATAATCCTTGATCTTAAAAACTTGGGATCTATCTAACAAATAAGAAGTAAACCATTCCAAACTTATTCTACGGAATCCTGCAGAAGATAACTTTCGTAACTAAATGTTATGGTTAACCATATCGAAATCCTTTTTCAAATCCACAAAAATAGATGCAAAAGAATTTCTTTCATCAAGGTCTTTATATAAAATGTTTGAGAATTCCCATAACGCTTTTCCGTGCCTTTAAATTTCCTGAAACTAAACGGCATTTTATGTAAAAAATTTGTATATATGATTCAAGAAACTCATAATCCTTGAATGAGCCAATTTCTCTATTATTTTTGCGAAAACTGATAGTAAGGAAATTGGCCGATAATTAAAAATTTTTTTTTGTCTCCACTGGGCATAAACCAGGGAGAACATTAGTCTGTTTGAGTTTAGATGGAAAAATTCCAGAACTAAAACTACAATTTATGATATAGTCGAGCTTGTGGATTTAAGTGAAGCAATAACATCTAAGATATGGGAACGTGCCATGAAAAACAAACGATTTTGACTGCAAATTAGGTCACTATAAACTCGTCAGAAGTATACTGCTCATCAACCACAATTTAATCAATTCCTCTCCATTTCCTACCACTAATCTCCAACTATTTTTAACATCATTATACGCGTTATTAAATTTAGTCTGATAGTATACAGTTTTTGCCACACTAACTTCTGTTTTGACAGATTTGCTTAGGGCATTGACTTGTTTTTTTATATCTAAATTACTGGGAGATTTAGCTAATTTTTTCGATAATTTATTTTTAAGTTTAATCTTGCGGCATAACTATTTAGAAACCCATGGCTTGATATTTCTGTCTTTGTTTTTAATTTCAACGAGAGTTGAATTTTTGTCATATAAAATTTAACTAATTCAAGTCTAATACTAACTAATTCATTATCCAAGTCCGTAAACAGATTTAGAAAATTTGTCTTATTGATTTTTGGTTTGGTAGCAGGTTTAAAATATGAACAACACAGCAACACCAAAAAATAAAATCCTGATACAGAATACAGAAAGGTGAAGTGCCTTCTGGTACGTTTTTCGATGTGCTAACGAATTTCAGGTCAGAACCGACCCATCACCCTTAGATTTCGCCCCATCATACGCTAGCACCCCCCCCCCCAAAATGGTAAAATTTTCACATCATATAAAAATTCAAAATAAATATTTCATTCTACGTTTTTCAATGTAATTTAATAGTTTTAATTTTGCTATATCTCCCATCCCCCTTCAACATATGGTTATATTTTAGCCCTTGTAACATTGTACCAGTATTAGGATATGACAATTTTTCATTTCTATGCGATGAAATCAGCCAATAGAATCATTCCTAGAAAAAAATATATTAAAACACATACTATAAATAAATTTAAAATGCTTGGAGGATATACTGTATTATCGGTGTCAATATGTGACCGTTGGTAATCTTTAGTTGATGATTTTGCCTCTGGGGAGAATAAAACACATGCTTTAAGCCGAATCTGTATGTTAGTCATCGATCCACAGATATATTATGCTTTTAGATATGTAAAGAACATAATTTAATTGATTTTAGAACGATTTTCTCTCTTCAAATGACCTTTGAAGTTGGTTTCGACAGTAATTTCGATCTTATTTTGTAGTTTCTCGTTTTAACAACCAACAATAGTCTGCTAACATATTTATGTCCCATCTACCCTGATATCTCCTCTCCATCTCCTTTAAATCTTCGTGAAAACGTTCACCTTGCTCTTTACTGTAATCACCTAAATTTTCAGGAAAATAATTCAGATGTGAATCTAGGAAATGAAGCTTCAAGGTTATTAGGCATCCCTATTTTTCAAAATTATTTTGTTCACAAGATTTACATAATGAGGGCTCTTATTCTTTCCAAAGAACTTTTCAGCAACATTACGAAAACTAAGCCAAGCGGCCTTTTCTATTTTTGCCATCTTTTGTGTAAAATTCTCATCCCGGAACATCTTCCGAATTTCAGGCCCATCAAAAATGCCTTATTTTAATTTTACCTCGCTTTTATTAGGAAATTGTCTTATCAAGTACGTGTATGTAAAACACTGACCCTTCTTATTTAAGGCTTTCACATACTGTTTCATTAACCCGAGTTTTATGTGTAACCGCGGAAGCAGTATTTTTGAATGATTGACTAAGGGTTCTTTAATGACATTATATTTTCCTTTATCTAGATTCTTTCTAAGTTCCCAATCTTGTTTTTGATAGTGATTACCACGGTCTCTACTATCCCACAAGCATTGAAAGCATGGATGTTTTGTATATCCAGGCTGCTGTCCTAACATCTTAGTAATGCTTTTAAGATCACCGCATATTTGCCAGTTATGCTCATTGTATTTTATTTTATCTATTCCTGTATTTTATTTATCTCGACATAAACATTTGGTTTTAATTCGTTCATCAGACCCTGAACATTTGTGCAATAAACCAGTGATTAGTACTCACTTACAGTATAATATTTCTTGAAATCCTTCTCTCTATTTCTGTAAAAACATGAATTGGTACCTTTTTTGAGAAAACCAAGCTTCTTAAATTCTGCAGCAATATACTCTGCCATATCTTTTGAGGCCCCTATCTTTTTTGTAAAATTATTTAATGATACTTGATCAAAAAGTTGTGGGCCTTTACTTCGTCGGTTACTCTTGTATTCCCCATCACTATCTTCGGAATCACAGGTTTCACATTCAGAATCTACTTCTTCGATTTCCTCCTCTTCACCGTTATCAACTTTCATGGAACTTTCTGTCTGGCTATTTAATTTCCATTTTGTCATCATCATCTACTGTCGAAGAATTTGTGCTGTTCATGTTGTTACTCGATTTTGCGGAAACAATTGGTCTTGTGTTGTAATTGTAACTGAAGATACGTCTGGATATTTTATTTTAGACTTATTTTTAGAGTTGAAACCGTTCACTTCTATTTTGCAAAAATTACAGTTTTGTTTTGATTTGGGTCTTTGCCATATTGTAGGAACTATGAATTTAAGATCTTGTTTATTTTTACTTTTTTTATACCGGCTCAACATAATGAGACAAGGGCAGCAAATCATTTTAGGAAACTATGGTTTTTCTTTGTCAAGTATTGACATATTAAAACAATCAAAATAAAGCTCTTTACTTGCTTCAGATGTTTTTCTGCGATATTTTAAAATTTCAAAATTACCACATACGTAAAAGAAAACATCGGTATCCTGAACACAAACGTGAATTTTTCTTGTAGCCCTTAGCTCTCCAGAAGCCGAGTCACCAACCAATGAAGAGCTACGGCCGCATGATGATGACGCCTGCGGGCCCGCTTTCCCCACCCTGACCAGCCACTGATAATGGGGTATCCCTCCCCTGCATCGTACACTTCTTTTTACCTACCTTTGCCATGAAGGCATTGTCCCTCACCTGGGAACTTAGCCGGATGGACCCGTTGCCCGCCTTCACTACGGGGAAGTGTCCCAGTTACAAAAGTAGATAAAAAAAATTATAAAAAGTATTAAATTTGTGACTTTGCGGTTAAGTGATCTTAGTGAATCAGTCAAGTTCACCAAGAATTATTTAAACAAATCTCTGAACTCCTTAGTTATATAAGTATATGTAAAAATTCATTTCACTTGCGAGGAGCAAATTTCATACACACTTACTCTGAGTCCCAGGTTCATTAATCGCTTTCAAAGTGAAGCATCATAATGAAATTATATCATTCGCATTACTATGACTAATTCATATATCATACAAGTGGCGTTCATTCAGCCAGCATATCCGTAGGATCAATTCACACTGCTGGAAACTTTTCTAGACGGACGAAATTTATCAGTAGCCATATCAGGCCAAATGATATAATTTCATTATGATGCTTCACATAAGCCTAATATAGGCAATTGTAACATTTGTGTGTTTTGCTGAAAATTCAGGAATGATGGGTTAAATTAAAAAAAATTCACCGTATTCAATTTTAACACAGGTGCCTTAGGTGACGATAGGTTTGAGACTCGTGGTAGTTTTTTTTTTCTTTTAATGCAGGTGCCAAAATACAGTGAAATTTTAAAACCGCGGGGGATGAAGGGGTTCGCCGCGGTACCGGGGGAGATTGGAAAATTAAAAATGATTTTTATTTGCCATATTCAAGCTTTATATTTTGTGAACTTATTAGAACCATCATTTAATTTTGGTTACGGGTAATAGTAAATGTAACGCTTTACAGAATAGCGTGCATCATAGGGCGAACTTCTATAATCTTAGTGGCAGGTTTGCAGTATTTAAACAGCTATGATAGTAGCTTGAGCTGTATTACAGCTCTTAGTTGCGATAGTGAATAGAACGGCGGAAATCATTTACCTTTATATTTATTATCTAGTTTTGCAACCAGAACAGTAATCTTTCACGAGAGGTACGGTCAGGAGACTGAAGCAGAAGATCCCCTTCTCCATCCCGGTGGATGTTGAGTTCCGGTTACCGATATGTTAATTTAGATTTGTATCTGTTTAGAGTTTCGGTTGCAATCCTTTCAGATAAGTAATGTATTATTTACAACTATAAAATTATTTAACAATAAGAGCTTCAAAGATTAGGAAAATGGATTTCAGAGTGCGGTTAATTAAGTCAGTAATTAAAAACGGCCGGAAGAGGTAAGGTGGTGGGAAATATATAAGGGGAAATCGCTAACTAATTAATATTGACTTTAAATGCCAAGAATGGAAAGCAGTAAAAAAGTGTACCGTCCTAATCATGAACTAAACTACTAACTATTGACCGCCAAGCTGTTTGTAACCGGGTCGATCTCAATGTCAATCATTGACTGTTCGCTTTGCTAGTCTGCAATCTAGTTGGTATATGGCAAACGAGTTTAGTTACTTTACCTATGGATTGTGGATGGTGCTTATCAAATATTATAGAAGCACCTTTGTGAACTGTTTAAGTAAGCAACTGGTTGTGAATCC
>OY744481.1:368024486-368157643 GCA_963556165.1 Tipula helvola
AGAAAATTTCAAAATATTCTTGAAAATTCTGGAAAATACTGAACATTCTAAAAGTTTCTGAAAAATTCCAGTCCATCTGGAACTTTCTAAAAAATTCTGGAATATTCTGAAATTTTCACGAAAATTCGGGAATATTCTTAACTTTTAAAAAAATCTGGAAATTTTAGAATATTCTAAAACAGTCTGAAATTTTTTAGAATATTCTGAAACATTCTTGTAAATTTTGAGAAATTCCAGAACACTTTAGAAAATTCGGGACTAACTAGAATTTCAGAATCCTGGAAAATTCTAAAGCATTTCGGAACATCTATAATTTTCTAGAAAATTCTACGAAATTTTAGAACGTCTTAGAACATTCTTGCAACTTTTGGAAATTTCTGGAAGATTCTGACACTTCTCAGAGACATTCTCAGGGAACATTCTGAAACACTTGAAAGTTTTCAGAAATTTCTAGAAAATTCTGCAACATTTTAGAAAATTTGAGTTTCATTTTGAACTATAGCATTCCAAAAAATTTTGAAACTTTCCAGCGCAACTTTTTAAAAAATTCTGGAATATTCTGTAACTTTGTAGAAAATTCTGGAATACCTAGAATATTATTAAAAAATTCTGAAACGTTCTAGTAAATTTTGGAACATTCCAGAACATTTTAGAAATTTCTAGACAAATTAAAACTTTCAAAATACTAGAAAATTCTAAAACATTTCATAACATCTGGAATTTTGAAGAAAATCCTAGAGAATTCTAGAACGTCCTGAAACATCCAGAAAATTTTGAAACATCCGAAAAACCGTAGAAATGAAGAAAATTTCTAGAAAATTATGAAAAATTCTAGTAAATTTAGTTTCATTTCAGAACGTTCTACGAAATTCTGCAGTAACTAATACTTTCAAAATCCTGGAAAATTTTGAACCGTTTCGGAACATCCAGAATTTTCTAGAAAATCTTAAGAAATTTGAGAACGTCCTGGAATATTCTAGAAAATTTTGGAAATAAAATTCTAGAACGTTTAGAAACTTTCTAATATATTCTAGAACTCTTGAAATTCGCAAGAAAATTCTGGAACATTCTAGAAAAAATAAGAATATTCTTAAACATTTTGGAACCTACAAAATTTTAGAACATTACAGTACACTTGGAACTTTTTAGAAAATTCTGGAATAATCTGAAAATTTCTATAAATATCTGGAAACTTTAAAAACATTCTGAACCATTCTGAAATTTGCTAGAAAATTCTGAAACATTCTAGTAAATTTTGGAATATTTTACAACATTCTAGAAAATTCTTCCAGAATATTCTAGAAAATTCTGGAGTAATTAATACTTTTAAAATCCTCGAATATTCTAAAATATTGCGGAACATCCAGAAATTAAGAAATTTGGTCCTGGAACATTCTAGAAAATGTTGGAAATACTATTATAGACAATTCTGAAACAATCTGAAACTTTCTAAAATAATCTAGAACTCCTGAAATTTTCAAGAAAATTCTAGAAAACTCGGGAACATTTTAGAAAAAATTAGAATATTTTTAAAAATTTTGGAACCTAAAAAATTCTGGAACATTACAGTACACCTGGAACTTTCTAGAAACTTCTGGAATATTTTGAAAATTTCTATAAATATCTGGAAACTTTAAAATCATTCTGTAATTTTCTAGAAAATTCTGAAATATTATAGTAAATTCTGAAATATTATAGTATTTTAGAATGCATATTTTAGAAACTCTGGACAAATTAGAACTTTAAAAATACTGAAATTTTTTAAAACATTTCATGACATCTGTATTTTAAAGAAACTCCTAAGAAATCCAAGAACATTCTAAACATTGATTTTGAAAAATCGTAAAAAATTCTGAAAATGTATAGAAAATTCTGAAACATCTGAAATTTTCCACAAAATTTTGAAAGACCCTGGAAAATTTGAATATATGGTTTGAAATTCTCGGACACACCGCAATATTCTAAACTTGTAATATTCTTCAACTTTCAAAAAAATTCTGGATATTCTGAAACTTTCTAGAAAATTCTGAGACACCTAAAATTTCCTTGAGAATTCTGGAACCATCTAGAAACTTTAAAAATATTTTCGAAACTTCTGGAATATACAGAAATATTCTAAAAAAATTCTGTAACAAGTTGGTACACCTAGGACTTTTTAGACAATTCTGTAATATTCTGAAACTCTGTAGAAAATTCTGGAATCTTTAAGAATATTGTAAAATATTCTGAAATCTTCTAAGAAATTCTGAAACGCTTTAGTAAAATTGTCCTAAAAATTTAGAAAATTTTGGACTTTTTGGAACTTTCAAAACCTTTTAAAATTTTAAAAGATTTCGTAACATCTGCACAATTTTAGAAAATTGTAGAACGTCCTCTAAGATTCTAGCAAATTTTGGAAATTCCGAAAAATTGTATTAAATTCTGAACATTCTGAAATTTTTTTCAAAATTCTGGAACACCCGGAATAACCTAAAAAATTCTTGATAATTCTAGAAAATTTGAGAATATTCTTGAAAATTCTTGATATATCGAAATTTTTATTCTGGAACATCATACTGCACCTGGATCTTTCTAGAAAATTTTGGAATATTCTAGTAAATATTTTAGAACATTCTCGAAAATTCTAGACTAATTGGAACATTCAAAATCCTGAAAAACTCTAAAACATTTCGGAACATCCAGAATTGTCTAGAAAATCCTAAGACGTTTTGGAACGTCCTGAAATATCCTAGAAAATTCGGGAACATTCTGAAACTTCTGGAAAATTATGAAACTTCTGGAATATTGTAGAAAATGCTGGAACATTTTAAATAATTTGAGAATACTCTTAAAAATTCTGGAACATTCCGAAACATTCTAAACATTTCAGAACATTCTGTGTACTACTACTTGGAACTTGGAAGTGTACTACTACTTGGAACTTTCTAGAAAATTCTTGATTAATTAGTATTTCAAAATTCTTAACCATTTTAAAACATTTCGCAACATCTAGAGTTTTCTAGAAAATTCTAGGAAATTGCCTAACGTCCTGGAACATTCTAGAAAATTGTGAAAATTCTTGAAAATTCTAGAAAATTCTGAAACGTTCTGAAACTTTCTAGAAAATTCTGGAAAACTTTTAATTTTTTAGAAAATCTGAACCATTCTAGAAAATTTGAAAATATTTTTCTGGTACATTCCAGTCCACCTTGAACTTTCTAGAAAATTCTGGAACACCTAGAATTTTCTAGGAAATCCTAGAATCTTTTAAAAAATTTCAAAATATTTTTGAAAATTCTGAAACATACCGAAACATTCTAAAAAAAATCTGAAACATGCTAGTACACCTGGAACTTTTTAGAGAATTCTGTAGTATTCTGAAACTTTCTAGAAAATTCTAGAACTTTTAAAAATATTCTAAAATGTTCTGAAATCTTCTAAGAAATTCTGAAACATTTTAGTAAATTTGTTGTAAAATTTAAAAAAATTCTGGACTAATTGGAATTTCCAAAACCTTGTAAAATTCTAAAACATTTTGGAACATCTGTAAATATTTTAGAAAATTGTAGAACGTCTTCTAATATTCTAGAAATTTTGGATTGATAGGAACTTTCAAAACCTTCTAAATTCTAAAACATTTCGGAGTATCTGTAAATTTTTTTAGAAAATTCAAAACTCTAGAAAATTTTGGAAATTCCGGAAAATTATATTAAATTCTGAACATTCTGAAATTTTCTTCAAAATTCTGGAACACCTGGAATAAACTAGAAAATTCTTGTACATTCTAGAAAATTTGAGAATATTGTTGAAAATCCAGGAACATACCGAAATTTACTAAACAATTTTGGAATATTCTGGAGAATTTTCTAGGTAATTCCCAAACTTTTTAAAAAATTCTAAACATTCTAAAATATTTTGTCTTGCTCATACATCTTCGATCTCTCACGCACTTGGTTAATCTATTCTTGAACATTCTGAAGCATTCTTGGTCTTATAGGGAAACAACGTGTTTGTGATTTGTGTTACCCACTCCCGCTGATGTGTAGCTCTACCAAACTTATGCAGATCGATTGGAGGTTCAAGGTAGGTCAAATAAAAAAATAAAAAAGTTGAATTCGGTTAAAATTAAAAATGAATTGAATGTGGTTATTCCACTTGCTGTTATAACTCGTTATAGAATAATTAGGGACCTAATTGAAATGATGACTTAAAAGCTTCAATATAATTAACTTACAAGCGATTAATCATTATGCTTCCTAATTAATTGTCGATAGCTGGGGGAATAATTTTTAGTTCGCGTTACACTAGTCAGTCAACATATATTTGTTTACGGTGGTTTTCATAAAATGAGTCTACGAACAATCAAACTAATGCTTTTGCTATCCCAATTCTATGGCATGTTTAAATATTATTTGAGCACCAAAAATGGAAAGATTTCAATGAAAGAGATAAAATGTTATCGAATCTATTCAATCGTCATGTTCGTAACAGTAAACTATCCAATTGTTAGATTTAGTATTTTCGTAACGCGTAAGCTAGGCTTGATATTTTACACCTCATTTCAATTACTAATCACTATATTCTATGTATCGTGCTTTAGCTCATATTATGACGCGGTGATCAAACATAATTATGATTCGATCATCGTCTGGAAAGTGTTTAAACTGTATAATTCATTTGATGCGGTCGACGCACTAAAATCAAATTCTAAATTTAATAATTTAGTTTTGTCTTTGATTTTTGGTAGCAGCCTGATTGTAATGGCTGCTTCACTAATGGACCAAATCAATATAAATTTCAGAAATTTTAATTTATTTAACGTAATAACCACTTATCTCGTATTTAATATAGAAGTGATTATCTTGATTAATTTTACGGTTATGATGATAATATTAACGGCGGAGATGAATTGTCAAAGGCAAAAATTACAAATAGTTATTAAAACGCTCAACGGTCAAAGTAAATATAATGAAGGGTGGGAATTGTGTGATGAGTTGGATAGTATCGTTCGAATTCTTAGTCAAATACATAGTCTTGAACGTTCGCTCAACATTAAATATTCAAAACGATTTTTGATGTATTTCTTGTCGAATTTGGGCCGTACGGCTTTTGAACTATTTCTATATTATTACAATGTTTTCTTGGTGAAACGGGCGAATCCTTTTAATAATTTATTGGCAGGATTATTGTATATGATCTATCATTTAATGAATTTGATACTGTTTATCAAAATGCTAACGGTATTCTACGCGATTAGAGACAAGATTCGGTTTATTTTGCGCGACGTATATTTTGGTGCACGAGATATGGATTGTCGATTGAAAGAAACTGTAAGTATTGATATAAAATATTTTTATTTTTGTTCTCCACCCTATATACCAAAAAAACTGTTGTTCCACCTCAAATACGAATAATTAATTGCCCATTAAATTAATTAACAAAATAATCGATTAATATGAATTTTTACACTTCACATTTTTAGTTCACAAGTTTAACAACCATTGAGAATAGTATATGGACTTTACAATTTTCAAAACCACCCTTCTCGTGGCCCAACTCTGTGGCCTGTGCAAATTCAAAATTGCTGTAAAACCAAATGGTCGGCTAGTAATTAGTGAAATACGATTTTATAAAACCTATTCAGTATTAATATTCGTCCTGCTTGTGTACGCGACGATTAAATTTTATTTTCGTTTGGCACGCGGTTCCAACCAAACGGTCATTGTTTACACAAACATTTTCGTTTATTTAACATTTTATGAAATTGGGATGCTCCATAATTACGATCATCGTATATTTCATAAAATTGTAAAGCTGACAAATTTATGCTACACACAAAATCAATTTTACTATAACACAAAATTGATCCACTTCCTCGAATCGACGGTTTATCTTAATTTGTATGGAAGTGGTGCGTTTTTGTTTTCTGGTTTTTTATGTGACTACATCCTTGATGTTCGGTTCAAATTTTATGATTTGCTGTTCATATTTGTACAATTATATTTCGAAATTATTTCAATGTTCGGGATTTTTTTAATTTTAGTCGTGTGCATCATAATTCTTAATTCGGTGAATCAAAATTTAAAATGTGGTGCAAAATTAATCCAAGGATTACCAGTTGGTGGCCAGGTGTTATTGCAAATTTCGAAAATTATTTTTTTATTTGAACAGTTCTTTGCAAAGCGCGTGATGATTTTCTTGCTGTTCAATATTTTGAGTTCGTCGAGCGAATTTTTTTATGCATACCTTACGGTTACCCGGTCGATTAGTAATTCAAATTTTAATGATGTTTGGTTGTTACGGGGCGCCGGTATTATGTATACAATTTATAGGGTCGTAAATTTTGTGGTGTTTGTTGAAATTTGTGATTTGTACTATATGGAGCTGGTGAAATTGAAATTTTTGTTGAATGAAGTAAGATGGACGGCTCGGTGGCGGATGAACGATATAATTTCAGTGCAGGTAAGTTGATTAATTTAATATGGAATTACTGCAACGACTGATAATTACCTTTTCCGATAGTTTTCTGCATTTTCATTATCATTTTTTGTTTTAAATTAGGATGGGTGTTTGTAGCCCAGAGCACTGCGACCATTGAGGCCTATTGTGCATCCCTAGAGGTTCTTAGCTGAAATGTAGGTCTATGTATGATGCATATCCAGTGGGTCGGCATTAGGCCACTGGATTGTGTGCGCATTGAGCAATTTGAATCTTTTTAGGATGTAAAGAGTACGTGTTCCGATGTCTCCTTACCGCAGTCACAGAATATGCACTGGTCCGTAAGGGATCTTTCCATTTTATGTAGATGGCCATTAAAAGGGCCGTGCCCTGTTATAAACCAGGTAAGGCTTCTTAGGGATTGGCGGCCCAGCCTCGGTGCCTCTCCCAGACGTATAATATTGTAACTGAGTAATTTCTTGGCCTGTCTCATCCCAGTGGAGGACTCCCGGAGTAAATTCCTATAGTTCTGATCCCAGTCCCTTATACCATCTGCCAAATGGATTATTGAAAAAGCGATACTAGAACTGGGACCCAGGAAATCTCGGCTTGCTCTCATTTTTGCATAACGGTCTGCTGCCTCATTTCCCTTAATGATGGAGTGGCCAGGAGACCACAAGAGGGTGACTTTATTTCCTTTACCTAGTTCCAAAAAATTGCAGTAACACTGAAGCTCCTAAAGCTAGCAGAGCTGCCTGTCTGCCCGAGATTATACAGAGCTCGGTCTTCCTATATTTCTTTTTGAGACATTGAAGCACACATACCTCAATAGCAAGGGTCTCTGCCTGAAAAACTGTGGGGGTGCTACCCAGTGGTATGCATGGTTGTAGGTCGGGCCAGACTATGCCTGCATCGGTACCCCCGTCTGTCTTTAATAAATCCAAGTTTTGGTTCCACCAAAGAACATCCCTTGTGCCTCTGATACGCACTAGTGGTGAGCTTGAGTAACTTGCTGTAACTTCATTTGCTACTTTGTCGAGGTCTGTAGAGCAGCTAAGTTATCCAAAAGTCTATCGTTATAGACTGGTCAGTTGGTGCGTTTGGGTATCCTTAACATCAACTCTTATCTCGAAGGGCCATTGAGATCAAACCTAATGTACATATGATCTGAGAGGGATGCTTCCTTGGACATAAGCCAGTCGAGAATTGCACTGGAGGAACGCATGTCAGGCAGAGTAAGCCCCAGTACCTCTCTCCTAACTGCATTCACAAAGGTCGCATCACTCCCTTTATTATTTACTGCTAAGTTGTTACTAAGACAGAAAAGTTGCATACCTCTTAAATTGGTGTTGCTACTTCCCCAGACTACATGGTGTGCATTAGCGTTGTAACCAATGATACATTTTTGGTGATGAATCGTGCAATAATTCACGAAGCTCTGTATCAATTCTATAGGCGGTCATTCTCATCCCCTGGAAAATACGCAGAAGCGATGTTAATCACCCTCCTACCTCGGTTTAGGCATTTCTATTGAAACAGCCGTGATATCCCTAGAAATAAATTGGTTAATAGAGAAAATATTGTGCCTTGAGCGACAAAGAATTACTGTCCTCGGCCTATCAGTAAGACTAGCTTACCTGTATTGGCCGCAGAACCTTTGATCTTCCCATTGTTGGTCCAAGACTCCTGTATGAGAGCTATATCCAAGTCATTAATCATAAAAATACGATTTAGGTTGTTTGTTGCCGTCTTCGATGTAGATTAATCTGCACGAACCTCAGTTTTGTTGCTGTTGTTGTTTTATTACTATGTATAACTATGATGTATGTATCACAGCTCCACGCTATCATTCTTAGGCTCCGAAGAGCCTGGTATTGCTGCAGGTTGCTGTAGTGCCACCCATCCTCTAGGAGTCAGCCCATTGCTTTTCCCCCTCCTTCCTTGGCTCGGTTTGGTCAGTGTCCCTGTCCGGGAGGTGCCAGGTCTCCTAGCTCCTCCGGCCCAGTGACCTCAACACCGCGGCCAGAGTTCTCAGCCAAAGCTGTCTTCGACGTGCCGGGCAGATTCGGCTCCACCACCCTCTATCTTATCATTTGTCTCTTTACCACCTCGTGGCAGGTATATAAACATAATTTTTGGGCGAGGCAACTGCTCCTCCACAACTGCCTTCAGGGATGCCCCGTTCTATGGTTTAAGTAACGGCACTATGATCCTAAGCCACTCTGCCGTGTCTTCATCGGCTCAGTTCACCATGAGCCAACCGTTTCTGGTGGGACATCCCAGGAAGTTTTGGCTAACACCATCTAACGGCAGCTCCGCCGCTGCGTCCATTATCGCATCATGTATCGCCAAAATCTGGGCAACGCCCAGTTTGATCTCCGGGAAGCCTTGGTCGGTAACCTCCAGCCTGCTGGCCTTCACCGCATTACTATAAGTAGTGGCCGTGTCGGCCCTGTTCTCGGGGCAACTCTCCTTATTGTCGCCCTCTGTGACATCTTTTGGGGCGGCTTCCAGTGCCTTTGGTGAAGGACTGGAAACTTTCCCTTTCTTTGTGCAATCCATTGTGGGATAGAGTCGTCATCCGACCTGCTTCTTTTATTTGCTGGGGCAATTCTGTCCCTGATCTTCTCCTTGCCTTGCTGCAAGGCAGCATCGCGGGGGACCCCTGACCGAATTAGATGGGACAGACGTCTCCTCGCGGCCCCATTGAGGCGTGTTTACCTCTTTACTATCTCCTCGAGCTCCAATTCCTCTAGGTCATTGTTAATTTCGGCCGTTGTCGACGTGAATAGGGTATCCATTTCAGGCAGTAGAATGCCATGTGTAGGAGAGCCCTCCACTACGTCCATGCTGGAGTTTTCAGTTTGATTTTTGATCTCAGAAGCAGGGCCTGACTAGTTCTTGGCATCTTCGAAGATTAGTGCGTTTGAAGGAGCACCGTCCTTATGTTTTTTTGTTAATTAATGAATCCATAAAATTTTGATTTGTTTGAGGAATGAAAGGTCCACCACGGCAGTGCCTCTTATCATAGTAAGGCTGATTGAAACCGGAGGTCGCCTGGTATCCGGAGTTTCGTGCTAGCGACCAACTAACCCATGATCATTCATCCTTCGTTTCACCTTAGATTTGGTTGTTTTTTCTGCAAGGTTTATGCCACCCTTTAGCGTCGTATTTTAGCCTGTTATTCGGTAAACGAGCCAACAGTTACCGGAGGTCACCACGATTAGGTAGTACTTACACTTGCGAATCACGCTCAGGTTACCCCTCGCGCAGATCGTGGGCCCACAGGCAGGACTGCCTAAAACATGACCAGAACAGCCTGCTGGAGCTAACCCTAAAGGAAGGTTACGGAGCTTGTGCACAGCTTTATTCCCCCCTTCCTGAGGACGCCAGACCTCCAAGCCAGACCTTCTGCATTATTTATCTTTATCTTAATATTTTTGTGGATCATTGTTCTTAAAAATTAAAGTGTTTATCTGCAGGTCTATCGGTCAGTCACCTTGCCGTTTTGCCTTTTGGTCTGCATGTCGAATTGTCCAACAAACTAATCGTCAGTCTGTCGATGGGTTTGCCTATCTATCTGTTCGTTTGTCTATCGGCCCCCGTGTCGATCTGTCTGCGGTTCTGTCTATAGACAGACCGCCGGTCTGCTTATCGGGTTTCTTTTTTCTTCGGAAGGTTAGAAAATGTTGCAAAAACACTCGCGTATGGGTAGTGCAGGAATCTTACCAGCTAAAAGTTCACTTTCACCATTGCACAATATACTGATGCAGCTTTCTCATTCCTTTGGTGTTAGGTTTACTCCCGGTTCAACCCTTACTATCCTTTAGCATTTTGCTCTCCCTCAATCTCCCTTTTCATAACTCGCATTATCTTTGGTGCGTTAATTCTTGTGGATTCTAGCGCATATTCATATCCCTTTATCCTCCGATGCTGGTCTAACATCACCAGTAATCCTTTGTCTGCCAGGACCCTTTCTTTATTTGTCAGTCGATCTACCAGTCTGTCTATCAGTCTATCTGGCAGCTTGTTTTTCTGTACATCGGCATGTCTGTCGGTCTCTCTATCGGTCTGTTGTTTGTCTATTGGTCTGTGTAATGGTCAGTCTGGCTGTCGTTCTTTCGATTTGTCTTTCTGTTATTATTTCTGCCGGTCTATCTGTTCGGTCTGCCGATGTTTCTGTTAATCTGTCAGTTATTTAGGAATTATTGTTATAATGGCCGGTTGATATGGGGGTTAAAGTAACCTAGCCCTGTGATCTGTAAATTTCTTTTGTGCCCTACTTAGCTAATCGTGCAGTTGATATTCAGGCTCCTAATGAACCAGATAATATCTCCGAATGGTCACTTGTCTGAATTCAATATTCTGCCATCGAAGTGTTGCAGTCTTTGGCGGAAAATTACTGTACACTGATACAGAATATGGTCCGCTGATTCCACTTCCATATCACAGAAGCAGCATCCAGCTGTCGTACTTTAACCCATCTTCTGAGGGTGATATCTTAAGGGAACATGACATGTGAGGAAGCCGGAAGCCGGCAAGTAGCCTCAACTCAGGTTTCCTGAGTATGAGAGCTCTGGTTGATAAAGGTGATATAAATCTGTTGTAGACCTGGAGCTCTGCGCTAGTAGGAGGACTTTTACCGATCTTCGCTAGGATCGCTTGCCTAATCGCATTTCCGAAAGTGGTTTTTCCCCTATTAATAATGTTCACACTATATTCACACCAAACCCCTCTAGCTGCAGTGGGCTATGAGCCACCTACCTTACCAGGAGAACATAGTTTCTGTGTCATCAGGAATATAGGCGGAGGCCATTACAGTCTCTTATTAGCCTCTTTCCCCCAGCACCTCCACGAATAAGATATATTTACGAGCTTGCGGGCGGCAAATGAGGGTTCTAGGGCTCTGAGTCCCGTTCTCGAAAACCGATAAGCACTTGAACTATCGCAATATTATCTGCAACCGGGCCCCTCACAGGTTTAACCACTGTAGTCCTTTCGCTGGTTGTCTTATTAAAATTTAGCTGACTGTCCTCCGGTTGATGCTTTACAAGACCAAGCCTAAAGTTACCCTAAATCCAACCTGCTTTCATTCCCCTTTGGATCACTTTCAAATTATTAGAGTTCTACCCTTTATTTTGGCTCTTAATAAACCCAAGTAGCCGATCAGTTGGTACTTCCGCATTAAAACAATTTCAGCCCGACATAGAATATTTGCCTCTCCAACCTTCAGCTGTGCTCCTTTGCACGGTTTAACATTCCCCATTGTAGCTTCAAGTCACCACACAGTGGCCTTATAGGCACAGATCACTAATAGCCATCCCAGCCTGAATTCCTCCTGGATAGTATTTAGCTGGTCCACGGTAAGGAACACCTCTAGGGACCCAATTGGTAAGATCATAGTGAACTCTGACTCCGATGTTTGTCTGAACGTAACTCTAGACTTAATAGAGGAACTGAGTGTATCATGGACGTTATACTCCCTACGAAATTTTTCTTTGCGAGTTGTAATCTCCTCAAATGGTCATAGTGCCAAGAGTTTTGTTTCTCACCCTGGAAATTTCCCAGCACAAGACAACATTTACAGCGCTTCTTAGCTTCTCGCCATACTATTTTACATGATGATCCTTCGAAGTATTATGATTCACATCCTTCTCCACATATCCTTGCTCACCATAATGATGTAATCATCTGTCATCTGACGTAATCATCTGTGAAGTCATTTATCAAACCCAATACCACCGTTTAATAAAGCATTGCCTCTGCTATTTGTGTTGCTGCTTCTCCACCCGGTGTTCGACTCTGTGCGTCTTTCGATAGTTGATCAATGAAGGTTTTGAACTCTTAAATCGATGCACTAGGATGAGCGTAGCAGCTATAAAATTATTCCAATAGGAGTTCTAAAGATTTTCTAAGTGGTTATTTTGTATAGGTTCTTATTTTAGTAAAGCGTCCATGCCAAGAATAGCAGGTTGCATTTTTGGTATTTATGATCGAATATACGGTGAAATTGTTAGAATTAAAATTTGTTTTGTAGTAGTTACTCTGCCATGACTTTCCATTGCAAATTTCTTGTCGTTACCCTTCACTTGCGAGTATTACGAGCTCGACTGGATTGACGGTCAGATTCCTTCTATTATGTCGATCTTGGCACGTTTTGGATACTAGGCGTCCGTATTATCAGACCCTATCGGTTCGTTGCTTCAGGATTACTGCTGATTTATCTATTCCTGTTGCTTCAGCTCTCGGTATATTTTAAAAACGTGGAGCAAATATTGGATCTAATTCGGCTAATGCTAACACAAGGAAACATTTTTTTTTGCGATGACTTTAGTTACTAGGTCAATCCGGCTGTGAATTATTATTGGATATTATAACCACTTTTTTTTATAACAAAGTATTTCAAGGAAAGGTCAAGATATATGGGATGATAGTTACCGCACCCACGAAACGGTGGTAAATTGGTTTTCATTTATTTCGACAGCAAACTTTTATTAATTGTGGACTCCGATCCTATGATTAAACACCATAGTTCGATTATTAATAATTAATGGTCACTAATTTAAATTTTAAATTTTAAATTTTAAATTTTAAATTTTAAATTTTAAATTTTAAATTTTAAATTTTAAATTTTAAATTTTAAATTTTAAATTTTAAATTTTAAATTTTAAATTTTAAATTTTAAATTTTAAATTTTAAATTTTAAATTTTAAATTTTAAATTTTAAATTTTAAATTTTAAATTTTAAATTTTAAATTTTAAATTTTAAATTTTAAATTTTAAATTTTAAATTTTAAATTTTAAATTTTAAATTTTAAATTTTAAATTTTAAATTTTAAATTTTAAATTTTAAATTTTAAATTTTAAATTTTAAATTTTAAATTTTAAATTTTAAATTTTAAATTTTAAATTTTAAATTTTAAATTTTAAATTTTAAATTTTAAATTTTAAATTTTAAATTTTAAATTTTAAATTTTAAATTTTAAATTTTAAATTTTAAATTTTAAATTTTAAATTTTAAATTTTAAATTTTAAATTTTAAATTTTAAATTTTAAATTTTAAATTTTAAATTTTAAATTTTAAATTTTAAATTTTAAATTTTAAATTTTAAATTTAAAATTTAAAATTTTAAATTTTAAATTTTAAATTTTAAATTTTAAATTTTAAATTTTAAATTTTAAATTTTAAATTTTAAATTTTAAATTTTAAATTTTAAATTTTAAATTTTAAATTTTAAATTTTAAATTTTAAATTTTAAATTTTAAATTTTAAATTTTAAATTTTAAATTTTAAATTTTAAATTTTAAATTTTAAATTTTAAATTTTAAATTTTAAATTTTAAATTTTAAATTTTAAATTTTAAATTTTAAATTTTAAATTTTAAATTTTAAATTTTAAATTTTAAATTTTAAATTTTAAATTTTAAATTTTAAATTTTAAATTTTAAATTTTAAATTTTAAATTTTAAATTTTAAATTTTAAATTTTAAATTTTAAATTTTAAATTTTAAATTTTAAATTTTAAATTTTAAATTTTAAATTTTAAATTTTAAATTTTAAATTTTAAATTTTAAATTTTAAATTTTAAATTTTAAATTTTAAATTTTAAATTTTAAATTTTAAATTTTAAATTTTAAATTTTAAATTTTAAATTTTAAATTTTAAATTTTAAATTTTAAATTTTAAATTTTAAATTTTAAATTTTAAATTTTAAATTTTAAATTTTAAATTTTAAATTTTAAATTTTAAATTTTAAATTTTAAATTTTAAATTTAAATATTAATTTATAATGAATAATATTGTTTTCAATTACCCTTATAAACTTTCTCCTTGCGGATATGGCCAAGTATATTTGACCTTGACGAAAAATATGTTTAACATTTTACATTTTACATTTTACATTTTCATTTTTCATCTCAGAATACTGGTTGCAATCCTTACTGGCATTGGCCGTTTTGAACACCATTTACATCGCTTGGGATTGGCTCAAGATGATATAACTGATGACTACCTCGTAGAGATTCACAGCTGCATTCATTTTGTATGCAGTTGTCCAGCTTTCAAAAGTGTTCGTTTCCAATTGTTTAATTGTAGGACTATCGATATATGTTGCAGTACGCATCCGTGAGTTGGGATAGAATCCTAAATTTGCACTCTGGGCCCTTGTGGCATTGAGTGCGGAACCTTCACTACCAAATGGACTATTTGGTCAAGAAGTAAGATCTAAAATGTTTAATCTATTATTGGAACACCTCAGGCAACTTTAGAATATGTCAACAATTCAAGACCACTTACAACTAATTTGTCAAATCCGACTGAAATGGTATACACTTCCAGGCACATTTTATTAGCCCAGGCATTTCTTTCAACATTTTTGAACTTGCTTCAAAACTGCCATTAATCCAATAAAAAAACTTGAAAAATAGACATACCTCACGGAATAGAGTCAACACATTTTTGTTGGGTTGGGGCAGCAAACTACACCACACCGAAGCAAGATCTACCTATGTAATGCGTCGTAAATTAATTAAACAAATTAACGCAAATCATCGTTAAATTATAAAAACTTAATAATTAGTTAATTTCGTAAAAAATTAGTTCAATACCGAATATTCTGTTAAAATGAAATACACAGTTATTAAAATCATTCTCGGCATTGCACAATTTTATGGCTTGTTCAAATTTCGTGTATCAACAATTAATGGCCGCCTTTCATTCACCGAATCACCGAATCATTCACGATTTATGATGTACTGGTGCAACACAATTATAATCAGGAATTATTTACGGGAATAATAAAATTGTTAAACACATATAGAGGCCACTATATTAATATTAAATACCAACGATTTTTAATCCATTTAAACGTTATCATGATTTTTGGTATGGGCAGCTGTTTATTGATCAGTTACATTGTCGATTGCTTCATGTTTAATGGAAATTTAGACATTTTAACGTTTGTCGCATGTTTTTTCATATACTATTTTGAAGTAATATCCATTAAATTATCTTGAGTGTGACGATATTTACTTATTTTTTCTATTCGTTGAGACATTTGCTTCAACATAAAATTAGTGCGATTAATCGAAAACATACGCCACATACAGTGACCCAATTGTGTGATACTATCGATGTGGCGGTGAAAATTTTACGAAAACTACAAAAAAATGTTCATCTGCTCAATCGAATAGCTCCGCGTCAAATTATTATATTTTGTGCGGCGAAAATTTCACATTTTGCATGTGAGCTGTTTTACGTCTATCATTGGCTGTTTTTGAAGCCTGAGACAGGAATTAATTTGCCTTCAACGATTTGTTTTATGATTTTTCATTTACTACACTTAATGGTGTTCGCGGAAATATTGAATTTTTATAGTGCCCCGATCGATAGGCTAAAATGTTTATTGGATGAAGTGATGGTGGCGGGGAATTTAGATGTTCGACTGGAGAACAGTGTGAGTATAGATAATTTTTTTTGACCAATTATTTTAAAATTAGATTATTCTATCATTGATACATTGATATATTCTATCATGATACAATTTCATTATAATGAAATGTTGTGTATTGTGGATAATAATGAAATTTATTGCTTACATTACTATTTTGACCTGTCGGTTTGTCCGCCTATCGGTCCATCATGGTGTGGTTGGTCTATCTGTCTGTCATTCTGTTTGTTTGTCGGTTAGCCTATCTGTGTGTCCGTCAGTCTAGTTGACTGTCTTTTAGTCCGTTTATCTGTCGGTCTGATTTTTGATCGTCTGTGTATCTATCGGTTTATCATAACATTCCTGCAATATGGTGAGGCGCAGTATCATAACATTCCTGTAATATTCTGTGACCAAAATCATTTGCGTCGTAGAAATATGGAATTCCGGTTATTAAAGGTGTCTTATATTTGGCGGTCGCTGATGAGAACTAGTCGTTTTATACCCTTTACATGTTGATAGTCTCTTATTGGTTGTGGCATTACACTATTCAATAAAGAAGATATATAATTAAAAAATTACCGCAAATCATCTCTAGTTTATTAAAAATTAACAAGGCGGATAATGTAATTACGTTATTTAGGCCAGCAAGTTTCTTAAAACATTAGTTCTATATTATCGAAAGTTTAGATATAATGAAATATACGAGTATTAAAGTTATACTGGGCATTGCCCAATTTTGTGGCTTGTTCAAATTTCGGCTGATATTATTTGACGGCCGCCTTTCATACACTGAATTAAAATTTTATCGACTTCTTACCCTTATTATTACAATCCTGATAAACTATTATCTAATCGTATTTTGTATAACAACTTATCCCTATAATAGAACGGCCGTTGTCCGAGTAACGTATATAATCATAATGTCATCATTGTTCATTGGAATGAATTCAACGTCTTGTGATGTACTGGTGCGACACAACTATAATCAGCCATTATTGCGTGAAATGATAAAATTGCTGAACGCATATAGTGTCCATATTAAACGTGAACCGAATGTTAAATATCAACGATTTTTAATCAAATTAAACGTTATCATGATTTTTGGAATCGGCAGCTGTTTATTGATCGGTTTTGTTGTGGATTTGGTTGTGGACTACATCATATCTAATGGACACTATAACTATTTAATGTTCGTCTTTAGTATTTGTGTATTATATTTTGAATTTTTTGAAATAATTGCTATGTTTAATGTTGTATTAAGCGTGACAATATTTCTCTATTTATTCTACTCGTTGACACATTTGTTGCAGCATAAAATTAGTGCAATTAATCGAAAACAGACGCCACATACTGTGACCCAATTGTGTGACGCTATTGATGAGGCGGTAAATATTTTACGAAAGTTACAAAAAATTGTTCGTCTATTTAATCGGCTGGTATCGCGTCAAATTATTATATTTTGTGCGGCGAAAATTTCGCATTTTGCATGTGAACTTTTTTACGTCTATCATTGGCTGTTTATGGAGCCGGAGACCGGAGTTTATTTGTCTTCAACGATCTTTTTTATGATTTTTCATTTCATGCACTTAATGATATTCGTGGAGATATTGAACTTTTATAATGTCTCGATCGATAGGCTAAAACATTTATTGAATAAAGTGATGGTGGCGGGAAATTTGGATGCTCGGCTGGTGGAAAGTGTGAGTAAATAATTTTAATTTGACAAATAATTGTAAGTTAAAATTATGCTTCTGATTCATGGGTTTTGTGAGTTTCTTAATTCTATTCGACTGTTTGGTTGGAATTGCGAATAATCACAAAATTTGGTATGTTTGTTCTGTTATGTGAATGTTGGCAACCTACAGTTTAAAACAATATTTTTCTTAGATAGGTTTAATTATAAATGAGTTGGTATAATGGTAAAATGGTATGATGGTATGATGGTACGATGTCACGATGGTACGTTGGTTTGTTGGAATATTGGTTTGATGGAATGATTGTATAATGGTACGATTTTATGTTAGTATACTGGTATGATTGTACGATGATATAATGTTATGATGGTATGATAATTTAATGTGCCCTGTTTTCTTATTATATCGGAGAGATAAGAGAGATAGAAAAAGTGTTTTTTAATTTTTCAGCTGATTCAGATCGCAATCTGTTTCGTTTTTTTATTGTCTCAGATCATTATCTGAAATAAAATTTTCTCTTTGAAATTTTTATGTTTTTGAAAATGAATCTTTGGGCTGGCCATCTTGGCATAATGCTATTTTTAGCTTCTCGAACGTTGTTTGGCAGGCTTCAGTTCACTGGAAAGGCTGGTTTATCTCGGTGAGTTTGTGCAGGATGACAGCTATATACGAGAAGTTTGCGACAAATCTCCGGTAGTATGTGCCGAGCAGGAAGCTTCTAACCTCGTGCACATTCCTCGGCACTGGCCCACTTCGTACTGTTTCAATTTTCTCTGGATCAGTACGAATTCCTTTCTCCGACACTATATGCTCTAAGTACTAGACTTCGTTCTTGAAGAGTGCATCCTTGTCCGAGCTCACTTTCATTCCCGCAGCTTTGATACCCCGGAAAATAAATAAATGTGGCGCCTGTTGGCCTACGAGATACCCCCGAATTACTTGGCGAGTAATAGATGGATATATCTGATGCGAGTAATGGCGATCTCTCGATCGCCTGCGTATGTGATATAACATTGCGATTATTATCTATACTCGCCAAGATGCGATATACCTAAAACTGAAGTTAACATAATTGCGACTAAACACGAAAAATTTAGTAGACCCGTTTTGCTAAATCGCAGTCAATTTCATTATTACTGTTCTTATGAACATTTAAAAAAAAATAATAATAAAGGCCAATTTCATAACCAATGAAGGCGCAGAACGCTCAGAAGTCCCAAGCCGGCACTGCTTTTATGCCTCTTGACTTAACTTTATTTCACTGTACTTTTATACAGTTTGATATTTGGTACACTTTTATACACTTTAATAATTGTTTCTGCACCCACCATCAATCTTAATTAATTACCCATTACCCCCTTATATATTACCCACCACCTTACTTCCTCCTGCCGTTTCTGATCGCTTACTTACTTACTAAAATCACCTTACTCAAGCATCTGGGACAAATTAAGCTTAATGTGTATCTATATTTACTATATATTAAATATTGGAGTAATAAGATGATTTAATAATTCTGCTTACAACCTCTGTCCTGTGTGAACCTCAGTGATATAAGGTAGTTTCCCTTTATGTTTACGCTAAATGCCCCTACTAGCTATTAACTAGGAGGTGGCTCAGAAACTTAACTACCATCGCCATTGCACTCGATGGTGTAAACCGTCTCAACGGCTTCGAGTCTCCTCTCCCCTTTAAATTGGCTTCTTTTTAACACAGACCCCCTTAATTCGGTAACGCTGGCCCAGCCCTTTTGCTGTCCGTATACACAGTACAAATCACTGCTTACAAAATCCATACTAATTTGCCTCTCTAATGCGGAAAACCCCGGAACTGGGACGGATTGATATTTTTCCATGTAATATTTTGTCCTCTACATAGTTATGTACATTGGAGATGGATTGTATTGATAAAATTGAAACATTCTAAAAAATCAAGGAGCTTTCCAGAAAATTGTGGAATATCTTGAAAAAGTCTAGAAAATTCTTGAATTATCTGAAACTGTTTAGAAAATTCTGTACCCTTTTGGAAAGTTTTAAAACATTCTGAGATATTCTAGAAAATTCTGAAAATTTCTAGAAAATTTTAGAATATTTCAGAATGGTTTAGAAAATTCTGCACAAATTGGAACTTTCAAAATACTAGAAAATTCTAGATTTTAAAAAATTCGGAAAATGTCTGGATAATTCTGTACCCTTTTAGAAAGTTTTAAAACATTCTGAAATTTTCTAGAAAATTCTGAAAATTTCTAGAAAATTTTGGAACATTCCAAAATATTCTAGAAAATTCTGGAGTAATTAATACTTTGAAAAACCTTGAAAATTCTAAAACGTTTCGGGACATCCAGAATTTTCTAGAAAATTTTGAGAAATTTTAGAACGTCCTGGATATTCTAGAAAATTATGGAAATAAAATTCTAGAACACTTTGAACTATGCTAAAATATTCTGGAACTCCTGGAATTTCCAAGAAAATTCTAGAAAATTCTAAAACATTGTACAAAAAATAAGAGTATTCTTAAAAATGTTGGAACCTAAAAAATTCTGGAACATTACAGTCTACCTGGAACTTTCTAGAAAATTCTATAATATTCTAAAAAATTCTATAAGTATCTGGAAACTTTAAAAACATTCTAAAACATTTTGAAATTTTCTAGAAAGTTATCAAACATTCTAGTAAATTTTGGAACATTCCAGAACATTTTAGAAAATTCTGTACAAATTCTGAAGATATTCTGAAATTTTCTAGAATATCCTGAAACATTCTAGTAAATACTCCAGAATGTTCTAGAAAATTCTTGACTAATTGGAACATTCAAAATCCTGAAAAATTCTGAAACATTTCGGAAAATCTAGAATTTTCTAGAAAATCCTAAGACGTTTTGGAACGTCCTCGAAAATTCTGGAACATTCTGAAACTTCTTGAAAATTAAAATTCTAGAAAATTCTGAAACATTTTAAATACTATGAGATTATGTATTCTTAAAAATTCTGGAACATACCATTTTAAAAGTTTCTTTAACATTCCAGTCCACCTGGAACTTTCTATATAAATCTGGGTTATTCTAAAACTTTCTAGAAAATTCTGGAATATTCTTAACTTTTTTAAAAATTCTGGAAATTTTAGAATATTCTAAATATTCTGAAATTTTCTAGAATATTCTGAAACTTCTGGAACACTTGGAATTTTCTAGAAATCCTGAAACATTCTAGTCAATTTTTTTGATATTCTAGAATATTTTAGAAAATTCTGGACAAATTAGAGTTTCAAATCCTGGAAAGTTCTAAAGCATTTCGGAACATCTTTAATTTTAAAGAACATTCTTTGAAATTCTAGAACGTCCTGTAACATTCTGGCAACATTTGGAATTTTCTGGAATATTCTGACACTTTCGGGAGAATTCTGAAACACTTGAAATTTTTTAGGAATTTTTAGAAAATTCTGAAAGAATTTCTGAAATAATTAATACTTTCAAAATCCTACAAAAATTCCAAAACATTTGGGAACCTCCAGAGTTTTCCACAAAATTTTAAAAATTTCCTGCTGGAACCTGCTGGAACATTCTAGAAAATTTTGGAAATACAATTCTAGAAAATTTTAGAACATTCTGAAACATTCTAAAATATTCTAGTACTCCTGGAATTTTCAAGAAAAATCTATAAAATTTTGGAACATTGCAGAAAAAATAAGAATATTTTTAAAAATTGTGAAACGTAAAAAATTCTGTAACATTACAGTACAACTGGAACTTTCTAAAAAATTCTGGAATACTCTGAAAATTTCTATAAATATATGGAAACTTTAAAAACATTTTAAAACATTCTGAAATTTTCTAGAAAATTCTGGAACATTCTAATAAATTTTGACCTTTCCCAACATTTTGGAAAATTCTGGACAAA
Organism: Tipula helvola; assembly: GCA_963556165.1. Taxonomy (NCBI): domain Eukaryota; kingdom Metazoa; phylum Arthropoda; class Insecta; order Diptera; family Tipulidae; genus Tipula; species Tipula helvola. The sequence continues at coordinate 368,045,923 of OY744481.1, forward strand.
TTAGAACTTTCGAAATACTGGAAAATTCTAACCATTTCATAACATCTGGAATTTTGAAGAATATCCTACAAAATACTAGAACGTGCTGAAACATTCTAGAAAATTTTGAAAAATCCGGAAAATCGTAGAAAATTTCTAGAAACTTCTGTACCATTTTAGAAAGATTGAAAACAGTCTGAGATTTTCTAGAAAATTCTGAGCCATTCCAGTAAATATGGAACATTCTTGAACATCCTACAAAATTCTGGAGTAGTTAATACTTTTGAAATAGTGGAAAATTCTAAAACATTCCGGAACATTTAGAATTTTCTAGAAAATCAATTAAGAAATTTTAGAACGCAATAAAGCATCCTAGAAAATTTTGGAAGTACAATTTTAGAAAATTCTAGAACATTTTGAAACTTTCTAAAATATTCTAGAACTCGTAGAAACAATAACAATATTCTTAAAAATTTTGGAACCTAAAAAATTCTGGAACATTACAATACACCTGGAGCTTTCTAGAAAATCCTGGAATATTCTGAAAATTTCTATAAATATCTGGAAACTTTAAAAACATTCTAAAACATTCTGAAATTTTCTAGAATATTCTGAAACATTCTAGTAAATTTTGGAACATTCCAGAATACTTACATTTTAGAAAATTCTGTACAAATTAGAACGTCCAAAATACTACGGAATTCTAAACCTATTCATAACATTTGGAATTTTGCAGAAAATCCTAGCAAATTCTCGAGCGTCCTGAAACATTCTAGAAAATTTTGAAAAATCCGGAAACTCATAGATAATTCTGGAACAACTGAAATTTTCTAGAACATTTTGGAAGACTCTCGAAAAATTCTAGGAGTCAGCGCAATATTCTAAACTTGTAATATTCTTGAGTTTTCCAAACAATTCCGGAAATTCTGAAATTTTCTAGAATATTGTAAAACATTCTAGTAAATTCTCGAGAACAGTCTCGAAAATTCTAGACTATTCTGAAACTTTCTAGAAAATTATGGAATATAATAAACTTTTCAAAAATTCTGAAAATTTTACAACATTCTGAAATTTTCTAGAATATTCTGAAATATTCTAGTAAATATTAGAAAATTCCACAACATTTGGAAAATTTTAGGACTAATTAGGATTTCAAAATCCTTGAAAATTTTAAAACATTTCGGAACATCTAGAGTTTTCTAGAAAATTCTAAGAAATTGTAAAACGTCCTGGAACATTCTAGAAAATTTTGGAAAATCCTGAAAATCCTAGAAAATCCGGAAGCGTTCTGAAACTTTCTACAAAATTCTGGAAAACTTTCATTTTTCTAGAAAATTCTGAAACATTCGAGAAAATTTGAGTATCTGTTTGACCCGTAACATTCTAAAAAATTCTGGAACTTTCCAATACATCTGCCACTTTCTAGAAAATTTTGCGGTATTTTGAAACTCTGCAGAAAATTCTGGAACACCTAGAATATTCTAGAAAATTCTGGAGCAAACCTAAACTTCTAAAAATTTCTGGAACATTCCAGTTCACTTGGAACTTTTTATAAAACTCTGGAATATTCTGAAACTTTGTAGAAAGTTCTTGAATATTCTAAACTTTTCAAATATTCTGGAAATTTCAAAATATTCTAAAACATTTTGAAATTTTCTAGAATATTCTAAAACGTTCTAGTAAATTTTAGAAAATTCCAGAACATTCTAGAGAATTCTGAACTAATTAGGATTTCAAAATCCTTCAAAAATTTAAAACATTTCGGAACATCTAAAATTTTCTGGAAAATTCTAAAACATTCTAGAACTTCCTGAAAACTTCTTCAAAATCCCGGAAAATCCTGGAACATTCTGAAAGTTTCTAGGAACACTTAAAATTTCCTAGGCAATTCTGAAACTTTCTAGTAAATTTTTTGACATTCCAGAGCATTTTAGAAAATGTTGGACTAATCAGAATTTCAAAATCCTGGAGAGTTCTAAAGCATTTCGGAACATCTTTAATTTTCTAGAAAATTCAATTAAATTCTAGAACGTCCTAGAACATTCTAGCATCTTGTGGAAATTTCTGCAACATTCTGCCACTTTTGAGAGAATTCTGAAACACGTGAAATTTTTGGAAATTTGTAGCAAATTCTGGAACATTCTAGAAAATTTGAGAATTTTTCTGAACCGTAACCATTCTACAAAATTTTGGAACTTTCCAGTACATCTGCAACTTTTTAGAAAATTCTGGAATATTGTGAAGCTTTGTAGAAAATTTTGGAACACCTATAATTTTCTAGAAAATTCTGGAACATTTTAGAAAATTTCAAAGTATTCTTGAAAATTCTGGAACATACCGAAACATTCTAAAAAAATTCTGAAACATGTTACTACACCTGCACCTTTTTAGACAATTCTGTAATATTCTGAAACTTGCTAGAAAATTCTGGAATCTTTAACAATATTCTAAAATATTCTGAAATTTTACAAGAAATTCTGAAACATTTTAGTAAATTTGTTGTAAAATTTTCAAAAAATTCTGGACTAATTGGAACTTTCAAAACCAGTATTCAAAGCATTTTGGTAAATATCAAACGGATTGATATTTTTCCATGTAATATTTATTATTAGAAATCCTCACGGGAGCCAACTTCAGATTAAAAACCAAATTGTTTTTTTGTTTGTTTTTGACATGCGCTCATAACCTCTACCTAGAAATGCAGTATCAAGAGTAAATTACAAAATTAAATTGAATCATTTTCCGTGTATGTTAATTGTATTTATTAAATTTTGTACTTGTTATAGATATTCATTGATACATTAAATATGTGAATAACTAAATGCACTTACACACATATGAGTCATTCCATTGTATTTCAAATGGAGCCCAACCTTGATCTCTTCGATTTCAATTCTTTTCTTGTAATCGTATTCCTTATTGAAAATAAGAATACCGTTTTTTATTTTTTTTGTCATTTGGTTGTTCCGTTATTTAACTTTTTAATTTTGACAGTTTTCAAATTATAATTTTTGACTTCTACATAAATAGTTGTATCTGCGGTTCTAAAAGGAGTATTTTCAAAAGTGATACAATTTTGGAAAGATCATCCTAAATTGAATTTTTATTTGTCATAATTTTTTTTCGAAAAGAACCGCTGTCTAAGGAGTTATGAACAGATAAATCTGTGTTTATGTTTTTTGGTCGCTAGAATACCAAAATATCGAAATACGTAATATACCATTTGATAGATAATAGGTTCAACCTTTCAAACAAGTGTGAAATTGTGTTTGGGGGGGCTAGTTAAGCCGCTAGGTAACTCTAAAGTTGGAAAACTGTAATTTTGATCTTTTTTTTTTTGACATAACCACTTATGTTAAGTGGGTAGATATAACGGTACCAGTGGAATTTTCAGTTCTGAATTTGACAGACTGCATATCTTTAAGGGGTATACTGCAAGCATAGGTATTATTTTTCTGTTACATGGCTTAAAAATTATAATAAATTGATTTTTATACTTCCGCTTGAATTCTAAAGTAAGAAATGTATTAATTTTTGTGCATTCAAATCAGTGCAATTTTCGGCACTGGCTTTCGTATACAATGAACTTATATTTTTATCATTTTATGATACAAAAATGAGTATACCGGGTGATTGTTTTAACCTGATACACCATACACTCAAATATCTCGGAAAATAAGCACTCTACGAAAAAAATGGTTGAGATCAAAATTTGGTCAACTATTAAAACAAATTAAATTGAAAGGAGCAACAAATAATATGCACTTTAATTACCTAAACAAAGGTGGCACAGCAACAAAATAACGAAAACAAATAGACAACAATTATAAGATGGAAACAAATATTTTTTTTAATTAAAAAAATTTCGCAAATCATCGCTAGATTATTAAAAATTAATAAGGATGTTAATGTAATTATACGGCGTACAGACCAGCAAATATCTTAAAATATTATTTTAATACTGACACTTCAGTTAAAATGGGATATAAAAGTATACAAGTTATTCTTGGCATTGCACAATTGTATGGCCTGCTCAAATTTCGGGTCGCAACATTTGACGGCCGCTTTTCATATAGTGAATTAAAATTTTATCAACTTGTTACCATCGCCATTGCCATCCTGATAAACCATTATCTAATCACATTTTGTATAAAAACGTATCCCAATACAGAAACGGCCGTTGTCCGGGTAACTTATATTACCATAGTGTCATCATTGTTTATCGGAATAAATTCGATATTTTTTGATGTACTGGTGCGGCACAATTATAATCGGGCATTATTGCGTGAAATACTAAAATTGCTAAACGCATATTGTGATCATATTAAATGTGAACGCAATGTTAAATATGAACGATTTTTAATCAAATTAAACGTTATCATGATTTTTGGAATCTTCTTCTTCTTCCGCTGGCGCTACATCCCATGAAGGGATTTGGCCGCCTCAACGATGCTCCTCCAAATAATTCGATCCGCCACAAGAGAACGCCAAACACGGTGACCGAGTGTGTTTAGGTCCCTTTCAACGTCGTCCATCCATCGGGTAGGTGGTCTCCCACGAGGTCCTACTTTCGTTGGTGCCGACTCCAAGGCCTGTTTGGTGGTCCGATTTTGTGAACGAAGTACGTGCCCCAGCCATCTTAGCCTTGACGATTTTATGAATCCAATGATGTCAACTTTATCGAGATCATTTCTGATCTCGTGATTCATTCGCATTCTGTACGTGGCTCCTTCTTTAATAGGACCGAGAATTCTTCTTATGATCTTACGCTCAGTTACAGCGATTTTCTGGATGTTTTGTGCTGTCAGCGTCCAAGACTCACAACCAAAGGTGATAACTGGTCTTATCAGCGCCTTGTAGATGTCCAATTTTATTTTGCGCGATATATGAGGAGACTTGAAAATTTTTATATTGGCGTAAAATGCTCGGTAGCCTGCTGCGATCCTCGATGAAATGTCCACAGAAACGGAGTTATGCTCAGTGATCAGCGATCCTAGATATTTGAACTCATTCACCTTTTCATATTGAGTGTCTCCTGAAATGAAGTCCCCACGAGTCTGCCTTCTCGCGGTCACCATGTATTTGGTCTTCGCTTCGTTGATCTGAAGGCCTATTTGTTGGGCTGTTAATTCCAATGGGAGGAGGACTTCTTTTAGGGATATGATGTTGCGACCCAGAATGCAAATATCGTCAGCGTATGCTAATAGCTGGGTTGATTTGTAATACAGGCAGCTACGCTGGGCCATATTGAGCTGACGAATGACATACTCTAATGACAGGTTGAAAAGAGTTTGAGCTATTGGGTCTCCTTGCCGCACTCCAGATGTTATCTCAAAGGCATCCGAAATTTTCCCTTCTATTAGCACCTTACATAGTGAGCCATCCATTAAAAGCTGGCACATTGAAACCAATTTTGACGGTATGCCCAGGTAGGACAATACGTTCCATAACGTATTCCTCTTAATGCTGTCGTACGCCTGTTGAAAGTCTATGAATAGACTGTGTACAGGGATGTCCTTTTCATAGCATTTCTCCAGCAAAATCCTCAGCGTAAAAGTTTGATCGGTCGTTGATCTATTTGGACGAAAACCACATTGATAATCACCCAAGATCCTCTCGCTGTAAGTTGATAACTTTACTGCAACTACGTTGGCCAAAACCTTGTAGCCTGTGTTCAGCAAAGCTATACCGCGATAGTTGTTGCAGTTCAATCGATCTCCCTTTTTATGAAGTGGACATATAAGAGCCGTCTTCCACTCTACTGGGATTTCTTCTCTAGACCAAATTGTTGATATTAGCTCAAACATGCGGCAGAACAGATAATCACCGCCATATTTGAGCATTTCGCTGCAGATACCATCCTCACCAGGTGTCTTGTAATTTTTCATCTGCGATATCACGTTCCGCACTTCATCATATGATGGAGGAGGTGGTGGTGTCATCTCGACGTTAATATCGCGTTGAAGCAAGAGAGGTTGTTGCTCGGAAGGTGGTGCCTGTTTATTTAAAAGCGAGGAGAAGTAATTTCGCCACACTTCGAGGACGGTTTTAGTGTCCATTTCCAACTCACCGGATTTGTTGCGAATAGCGCTGCTACGTGGATGAAAGTCCGTAGCTAATTCTCTTATGCAACGATATCTATCTCTCAGGCTAGAATTTTGGATGTTGCGCGCCTGTTGTTCATGCCATTCCCGTTTTTTCCGTCTACATAGCCGATTAGCGATTCTCCTCGCAGTCATGTAGGCGTTATGGGATTGCCTTGTTCTTTGCGATAGATTTTTGGAATCGGCAGCTGTTTATTGATCAGTTATATTGTGGACTGCATCTTGTTTCCTGACAATTATAACTATTTTACTTTGGTTTTATGTTTTTTTATATACTATTTTGAAATAATATCTATGTTTAATGTTGTCTTAAGCGTGACGATATTTCTTTATTTATTCTACTCGTTGACACATTTGTTGCGGCATAAAATTAGTGCGATTAATCGAAAATATACGCCACATACTGTGACCCAATTGTGTGACGCTATAGATGAGGCGGTAAATATTTTACGAAAGGTACAAAAAATTGTTCGTCTATTTAATCGGCTTGTGTCACGTCAAATTATTATATTTTGTGCGGCAAAAATTTCACATTTTGCCTGTGAACTTTTCTACGTTTATCATTGGCTGTTTATGAAACCGGAGAAAGGAATTAATTTGCCTTCAACGATTCTTTATATGATTTTTCATTTGTTGCACTTAATGGTATTCGTGGAGATATTGCATTTTTATAATGTCTCGATCGATAGGCTAAAACTGTTATTAAATAAAGTGATGGTGGCGGGAAATTTAGATGATCGACTGGTGCAAAGTGTGAGTAGATAATTTTAATTTAACAAATAATTTTAAATTATAGATTATTGTTCTTTTTCAAGACCTTGGTATTTCTTTAAATGCTCTTCAGCAATAGCTATTTATAAAATTTGATAATTTTGTCAAGATTTATGATGATTTATTTAAGTTGGTCTTTTGGTATGATCTTCGAATCCAGAAACATCTGCCCTAACAATTTTTGTGAGTCGAGCATACCGAAACTTTCCAATAAGTTGTCATGAAACTGAAGTATTTTACTCTAATCCTCTGTATCTAACGAGTTTATAACTAATTTAAAAATTAGTTTAATTATTTAACATGTGCATATAAATAATTTGGACCCTCTGCTAGTCTTTTTCTTCAGATAAATGCCTCCTTACTTTATTTATAGGGTGCCAATAAACATAAGCAACAATTTTAAAATTGTTTTCTGTATGTCTGTTTGCCAGCCAGAGTTTTCCGGGTTCCACCCCAAAACTACTAAAGCGATGATTATGCGATGGCCCCCATAGATGTAATCTGCATTTTAATTCATCTCGATGTATTCTTAAAATTCTTTATACATTTTCTTATAAAGCGCAACTCTGCCTCGTATTAAGGGCTACTCTTAGAAACTACGTATTCAGGTCTCTCCACAAGTTATTAGCGCAAATCTACTGATGCAAATCTCCATGCACGAATACTGTTGGACTTCCGTGCCACGACAGTCCAAAAGTATTCGTTCCAACAGTTGTTGTTGGACGAATGTTGCTCATTGCATTTTTTAGGTCGACGACTGTTTGTGTTGCTGTCTTTTTTGATGGCTGCTCGTTGAAAAATTCCCCTGGAATGCAAAGCATTTTACCGAAAACGAGTTCGGCCGGTGTTGCATTCAAATCCTCTTGATACGTTGATCGAAAGTCGAGGAGAATATTGTTGGTAAATGCGTCGTCCATTTTTCAGTGTTGTGGCAGAGAATTGCTGCCTTCAGCGTGCGGTGCCATCTTTCCATGATACGGCCATGATACGCCGTTGTCCTATAATGTCGAGTTCCAGAGTTCTTATCAGCTCGTCGAAAAGGTGTGGCTCATATTTTGCTATCCACCCCGAAATAAGGGCGCTTGCGGCTCTTGGTGCTGCTAATCGTCTTATGATCGGTGTAGATGTGACAACTTCTTCGTTGCAGCATGAATTTAAAATATTTAACGGCCAAATACATTGCTGTGAGCTCCTGATCGTACATGCTCTATCGAAGTTGCCCTTTGTCGATTTTTTTTTTAGAAAAAACCTAACGGTTGAGTCCGTTGTCGACAACTTGATGAAGTACTGCAAGCGTCGACATTAAGCGAAAGCTCTGCCGTTTTTGATGGATGAGCGAGTAAAGCAAGTTTGCACTTCTCAAATGCATTCCTTGCTTCGTCAGTCCACGTTAATATTGTTCGATCATTCTTTTTATGTCCGGGAATTATTTACAACAATTTGACTTGATTTTCCAAGGAGTTTGGTAAAAACTTGCGATAATAGTTGAGTGTCGCCAAAAGTAGTTTATTTACCATTGTCGGAAGTGGAAATGATTTGATGGCTTCGATTTTGTCGGACAGCGGTTAAAGTCCTTCGGTTGAAACACGATGTCCAAGGAAATGAATCTCCTGCCGGCCAAATTCGCATTTGGTAACATTTATTATTAAATTGTATTGCTTCAAGTGCCCAAAAATGATTCGCAAGTGTTCCTAGTGCTCTTCGAGCATTGTCAAGGCGATGTACAAATCGTTGACATATGCAACCGCAAAATTGAGATCGCGGCAAACTTCGTGAATTAATCGCTGGAAAGTTTGTGCAGCGTTGCGTAGACCAAACGTCATAAACCTAAACTCAAAGAGCCCGAACAGCGTCATATTAGCTGTTTTTTCAATGTCCTCTTCAGCGACTGGAACCTGATGGAAAGCTTTTTGCAAGTCGATCATTCAAAAAATGGTATTTCCTTGCAAATTGCCAACGAAATCGGTCACATATGGAATGGGGTAGCGATTTGGAACTGTGATGGTGTTTAAAGCTCGATAATCACCGCACAGGCGATTGGCACTGCAACAATGATTGGAGTTGTTACGTCTGCGATTAAGAACGTCCACGTGAAGTCACGTCGTTACCTGAGGTTTACCTTCTGTGTTGCAGTTCCAAATGTTTTGATTTCGGTGCTGTTTGCTGCCTGCAAAAATCCGATGTTCGTAGCATCGTCGCAAATTTTCAGTCGGTTAATGAATTTGGATTTAGGCTGTTCGTTACCTTAATCCGATGCAGGCTGTTGGCTTCATTTATTATTTAACTGGGCGGCATTCGTGGCGTCGAAATTGAACGGCTTGCGGCAACGGTTTGCTTTATCGCCAAATTTCCAAACCAACAATTTGGATGCTCCGAACGGGAATTGGAACGCGCACGTGGTCTATTAGTGTTCGCTGAATTACTGCGACCGCGGAAAATCGCAATTATTTTGAGTTATAAAAAATTTGACAATAACAATATTTTACAACATTCGATTAGCAACCTCAGTTGAGTGAAGTGCGACAACAGGAAATAAAAATTAAATTTGAAAGTTAAGTAAATTGAAATTTAAGGTTAGTACTAGCCAAAAATTCAATTAATAATTTTTTACTCTAATTTGAATTAATTAATTAGTTCGTGTAATTTATACTAACCACTAATTTTTACTTCTAATTAATTAATTCAAATTAGAGTAAAAAATTGTTAATTGATAAAATTTGCTTATAGAGGACTAGAGCTGTGTCAATGTGACGAAGAAAAGTTTGTAAGAGAGTTTGGCTGTATTAGTATAATTCGCTCATACAACCTCCACAGTACAATCTGTATATATAGATTGTAAATTGTGATTCAATCAGTCCAGTCGCTGCGACCTGATGAGAAGATTGATTTTTTCACAATCATAAGCTCATCAGTTCGAAACTGGATTAAGTTCTCTTAAAATTTTTCGGAAATAGTAACGTCAAATAAATTAAAAATTAAAATGAAAAGTTTGAGACAAAATACAGCGAGGGTACAAGAAGACTGATCCTAAACCAAATGATCTGGAACTGATGATATTTGTGGTGAATATAGAATAAACAAGTAAAGATATACGTACACTGTATTAAGACTTATACGATCGGTGCTTTTATATCAAATTTAACAACGAACAAAAGTACCAAGATTACCGACAAAACGTTGTGTGAGGTAATGTAATGGTTTGGCAACTTATTGTCAACAAGACGAGAAAAATTTGGCGCCAACCAGCTGTTAGCGGTATTTTCGAGAGTAAGAGGAATTTATAGTGAAATTCCGCAATTTATACTATATGCACACATAATATAAAAGCAAGGATTTATTACGATGGAATGAGAGAATACGGTGATGAATCACACAAAAAACAAGATTGTCCGCTATTGTCTACAATCTTCAAGTTATCAGTACAACATAACAAGCACAAGAATACAAGAACAAAATATAAAGAGCTGCGACCTCATGAAGTGATCAGAACTTCGGCTAATTCAACTCCCAAATCAATCCCTAACTGAACCCCTTAAGCCAATCTTTAGCTAAACCTCCATACTCAATTTACAACTAAGCCTCCAACTCAATCGCAATTACCAAATCAATCGCAAACCCACCCCTAAACTCAATCACCAAATCAACCCCAAATCAACCATTAACCCTTAAATAATTTCCAAACCGAGCAACTCACTTAACCCTAATGCGAGCTAACTAAACCCTAACTCAACTTCAGCTAAACTTAACTTGAACCAAATTTCAACCGTCTACTAAACTCGACACTTAATGGTCAACCCAATCCCAAAATCAACATGCGTGTATGAACTCAACTCAATCTAACTTCCCACTAAACCATAAACTTAACCCTAAATTAATCCCTAACCGAACTTCTCACTCAAATCCAACTCAATTTAAACTCGAATCCTATTCACCATCAGACCATAATAGCAACATACATTCATAACCTGAAACGATCATTCCATCACATCATCATGACGTTATACTATTAAACCATCATACAATCATACCAACGTACTTAACGTCGAACGATCATACCACGATTAGATGGTATATGTTACCATCAATCCACCAAACTTTCATACCATCATACCAACATAACATCGTACCATCGTACCATCAAACCATCATCTAATCATGCGATCATACTCTCGAGTCATCATACCATTGTACCATTATACCCATTGTTCAGGTTTTATACTTCAAATTGAATTTTTATCAAATTATATGAATGGCCAATTAGGATGCGGAGCTGGGCTATTCTTTTACCGATTATGAAGAACTTGGGCATGAGCGTTGGAAATGTGATTTTAAAATGATTTTAGGATAAAAGTCTGGAATATGGTCAGTTAGAATATAACTTAGTTGTTTTTAACCGATTATGATGAATTTTGATGTTTCCAACGAAAAGAAGGAAATGTGACCCATAAATTATTTGTAGATTGAAAATTGCTTCTACAATGTTGTCTGTTTAAGTTTCTGTGAATCATACAGCTGTTGAGGTTTCTTTGAGACAGTGCTAACGTAATATTTCAATTGCTAAACGATCAAGATTATCGCGGATCGAGTCTGTCCGAGAAGGCTTCACACGCTGTACGAATGTGGTCTGATGATATTTTGCTCCCATTCTCGGCGAATAGCAATCTTTAAGGCGCCGACCGTCTCATATTTTTTAGTTAATACTTTGGCCTGCAGAATGCACCATTTGGAAAATTCCATTGGGTTTTAGTCCGAGGAATATGGTGGCCATTGTTGTGAAGAAATGAAGCTGGGAACTTGTTCTTGTAAAAAACGTCGAGTTTCACGGGTTTTATGGGATGGTGTCAAGTCTTGTTGAAACATCCAATGGTTTCAACCGAATTGTTTACGTATGCCCAAGGTAGATTTGTTGATTTACCTTTACGCCCTGGTTAATGGAATCGAGTGGTGAGCGTTCTGTGGCGCAGTTTTGAAATAATTCAAACAGGTCGTCACTCAGACAATCATGTATGTTGTACTTAAATTAATTTTATAAGACCCGATGCGAATGTTACACTGCCCCTCCGATGGAGCACGAGAATTTTTCCCAACATGATAACCTTTTGTGAAAAATTATCGTGTTTGATAGTCTGTCTCTATAGCCACGCAACCATAAACCCGATCAATTATCATTGACAAATTTTTGGATATCATTCGCATGATATTCCGCCTTCCTCAAATATTTTATCCCGAGTACGCAGGTTATAGCTATATGCATACGTCTTGCAAGATTTCCCTATATTTTGCTCTACTATTCTAATAATTTGCCCCATTATTTTTGGTGTGATCCTCAACATTAATAACATCGCTTGCATCTAAGTTTTTAATTTTCTATACGCCCCGTCATTTGCATAATGCGATCAAAATTTATGTAATATGGAGAATACTTCGCCGATTCATGAACTGCATTGCGAATGGCTCAACCGATTTTTGCGATGTTCTCATCTCAAGTCCGTTGGTCTTCTTTTACATAACTCTTAATTGCTCCTAACACAACCCTATTTATACGTTCTACCGGATTACTTTGCGGATGATAATATGCATTATTCCTATATGTTCGACCTGATATGTACTCAAAAAGTGTTTGAAGTGATTGGAAATGAACTGCGGTTCATTATCTGAGATGACCATATTCGGCACTCCAAACAAAAAAAAAATATTTGATCGTGCTTCTGCTCGCCGCATCGGCTTTAGCAAGCACAATTTCGAAAACGTGTCGATCACCACCAGTATAAACTGATTACCACGCTTAACCCTATAGAATACGAACCCAAGTAGTCCACGGCTCTAATGTCGCATGGCTTAGATGCTATTTTTTTCTCCTATTGGTACCATTGTCAATTCACTACTGTGTTTGCTTTATTGACAGGTTTCAGAGGCTCTCACATATTTCCGTATTTCTTGGGCCATCCTGCGCCAGTAGAGTTTTAAAATACCACAAATGGGCAGCCATTGGATCGTCATGATTTTGTTGTAATATTTTTTTCCGCATGGCCTTTGGAATATATTTATGCTACTCGATGTCAAAGTCCCCGATGTCATTTTTCCACTGGCAATATGGACGAGAAACTATTTATCCCGTTCGACATCAAATCACACGGTAACTTCTCCATAAATATTATCAACCTTAAGCACCTTGATTGATCTGGATAGGGTATCTAGCACAATATTATGTTTGCCCTTCTTATGGATCAGGTCAAAATCATGTGTTCTTTAGTTTACGCTACCATATAAATGAAGCGCAATCGGTTACTATTATGAAGTAACAGCCCCCTATATACGGTCTGAACTTTTCAATTGCCATTACTACCGCCAGACATTCCGTCTCTGTAGCTGGTGGCACTGGCTTGAAGTCAACTTTGTAGGCAATCACCTTCTCATTTTCTCCCTCACCCTGAATCAATACTGCTCCAGAGATTCCAATCTATAATGCATCAGTTTATATCACTAATGGTTTATCGAAATCAGGGTTTTCCAAAATTGGTGCAGTAACTAATAATGACTTCAATTGGTTGAACGATAATTGGGCACTTTCATTCCATTCAAATTTACTCCTGGTGCCCTTTTTCAACAAACTGGTAATCGGCGCTACTGTCGACGCGTAAACAAAACTCGTCAACAAATCATTTCGATTTCTCGATATACTTATAGTAAGGTTCGCTTTTCTAAGACGCTTGGGGACTTCGTATAATAGCGCTAAATGTTCTTCGAAGCTATGTATTACCCATGATCACTACATCGTCCAAGTAAACGAGTACTCGTGGTTCAAGATCCATCAATCGGCACAGCGTTTGCGACGCGTTCCAAAGACCAATCGGCATCCGGCGATATTGAAATAATCCTCGCCCAGTGGCCCTATTCTGGTTTCCTCATACGAAATTTGGAATTGGGAATTGTTTTATTGTGAATTTTTCAGTAGTTTTGTATTCTTTCTTTCCAAAGTATGCTGTGACGTTCATTCAAACGCATGTCGTTAAGATAACATCTGATTTTCCTTTTTGACTTCTCTACGTAAACAACCGGATGAGTCCATGCTGTCGGTTTCGCCATACAGCAGCATTAGTTTTTTATGTAATAAAATTGTCGTCAATGTTAACACAGCAAGACCTGAATGTATTTTGGAATTTAAAAGGAAGCTCGCCATATTGTTTTTTTACTCAGTTTCGCTCTAATGGAGCTAACGTATCCATCTGATGAAAATGTTGAATTAATGCAGCCGAAACCTTTGAATGAGTACATTTGAAAGAAAATTTGTTACTTGAACTATTTACGTCGCCTTTGTAGTATTTGGTGTACATAACTTTGTGGACAATAACATTTATAGGAGTTAACCGAGTATCCTGTATAATTATCAGTAACAACTATAATAATAAATTATTGTCACTTTCACATGACACTAAATTCCCTACTAGTACAATCGGTTTATACACATCAATTATGTAAGTAATTGTTTTTCAAACCGTATATTACCAGTAAGTTAATTGATGTTGAACATGAACAGTCGTTACATCAACGTAATCCTATTTATCACCCAATTTTACGGGATAAACCAATTTAAATGGATTGTAACACCAAATTCATTTTCGATTACGAAAAAATTAAAGCGATTCTCCCTAGTATATGGTCTATTCCTCTGCTTACTGTTCAACTACAACTTATCTCGCCTATACCAAGCTGCACTTCAATTAAAAAACTCAGAAGTATCAAAATCAACATTTAAATTATACTTCGTTGCGTGTAGCCTATTTGTAAATATTGCTTACTATTATAAACTGGTAAAATTCTGGGACAATTATCGGATAATCGATAAAATTTTTAAACTCTATAACGAGTTCACGCACATATATGATGTTCAAAATTTGAAAATTATTCAACGCCTAAATCGAATTTTATTCATCAACTATTTTGGAATTGGTGGAAGTTTGATAATTTTGGTGGTATTCAATTTTTCATATTATGCATTCTATGCTTACTGGCTGTTCGGAGTAACTTCCCAATTAAACTATTTTGGTGTTATCCTATTTTATGATTTTCAAATTCCAATTATGCTGTTGGTGGTAATCCTAAATTGTCTGAAAAAAAGTATGAGACGAAAAATTAAAACTATCAATATTAAATTGGTGAAGAAAAGTCGTGCTATAAACATTAATCATATGTGCAAGCTGAGTGATTATGTTGATCAAGTAATTGGATATTTTGATAAAATCGCTCGTATCATGATGCTTCTAAATAAATATGCGGCAAATCAAATGATAATATTTGTGATTACCAGAATCGCGATGGTGGTCAGTCAAATGTATTTTCTGTTGGATGATATTTGGGATTTGAGTTTGCAAGCAACGCATTCCTCTTATATTGTGGTCAACGGATCGACCGTAACATTTTTGTATTCGATGCAAACGATTATTTCATTTACGCTGTTAGGCTATTATCGGACACAAATTGATCAAATTTTGTTTTCGGTTAATGAGTTGCGGTTGGTGGATGTGGATGAACGGCTTACAAAAAGTGTGAGTATGTGTTTTATAACAATTATATAACTTTGCCTGGTGAAATTAATATTTGGCCACATTTAAAAACATAAAAAATAATTTCTTTACCATACAACTATTATTAAGGTGTATTCAAGTCACATTTATCACAAAAGTTGATGTATAATTAGGGAGTATACCAAATTCAACCGTTTATTAGTATTTTGGAAATGTGCGTCTAACCCAAATCAGTTAAATAATTATTTTCAACCATGAATCATCGCATGATCAACATAATTTTACTGATTACTAAATTCTATGGCTTAAACTATTTTAAATGGATTCTGCAACCAAATTCATTTCGCATTGAGAAAAAATTAAATCGACTGTTATGGATGTTTGGCCTAATTATTTGTATACTGTTTAATTACAAATTACTGTCCCTATATAAAGTGGTCCAATTATTTCTCAACTCAGCTATGACCAAATCAATATTTAACGTATTCTTTATCACAAATGGTCTATTTGTTAATAACGCGTTAATGAAGTTGAAAATTTAAAAATTGTTAAACGTTTGCATCGATTTTGTGTGATAAACTATTTTTTAATTGGTGGTACTTTGCTGTTCTTAATGGTGCTTAATTATATACAAGAATTTCGTTATTTTTGGGATTTTCTTCTGGCATTTCTGCTCAACTATTTTGGTTATATCATATTTTATGATGTTCAAATTGTTATCGTACTGGTGGTAATAATCGTAAGCTGTATGAATAAAAATTTGAAGCAGACAATTAAATCTATCGAAATGCTGAACATGTGTCGCAAGCCGAATTTACACCAAGTGAGTGAGCTCAACGATTATATCGATGAAATAATTGGATATTTTGATAAAATCGCCGATCTGATGAAGAAATTGAATATGTACTATGCAAATCAGATACTACTATTTTTGGCGGTTAAACTCTTGAATGTTGTCAGTCAATTATTCTTTATTTGTAATGATGTTTGGCAATTATATTTTGGAACAACAAATTTTTATAGTCTTGCGTTCAACGCAGCTTATCTGATCACTATAAATGCGATGCAAGGTATTATGGCGTATACTGTGTTGGAATGTTATCGCAAACAAATCGATCAAATATTGTTTTCGGTTAACGAGTTGAGGCAGGTGAATATGGATGAACGTCTTAGCAGAAGTGTAAGTACCTACATATGGCACCAGAAATTTAAATTAAAGCGTTTCTTCAGTTGAAATATTCTTTATCTTCTCCTGTGTTCTTAGACCTTAAACCAAGCGTAAGGGAATATTATCTACTTGTTTGGCCGATATACAATTTTGAACAGTCGTTGCGTGTAAGTTTGTCAACTCTGCCAAAAAAATAAGTCAAACGGTGTAAAAGTAAAGATACTTCTTACACTTTCTGCCGTAGGCACTTGGCGAAATACATTTAATACACACATTTTTAAAATTTTTTAAAAACACTTGTTAAATATTTCGCAAAATTACAAAAGGTTTAAAAAATCACTCGATCGATTTCGGCTTATTAGGCCATCATTAGGAGTATCTACTAAACTCGTTTAGTAGATACTCCTGATGATGGCCTAATAAGCCGAAATCGATCGAGTAATTTTTTAAACCTTTTGTAATTTTGCGAAATATTTAACAAGTGTTTTTAAAAAATTTTAAAAATGTGTGTATAAAGTAAAGATAAACCAAATTAAATCAAGAGCAACAAATTTTAAAATTCAGTCCTAAAAATTTTCAATATTCTTAGATTTTAGTTTTCAAAATTATCAAAGAAAAAATCCAACTCGTCATAAAGTCAATTCAAACCAAATTTAAACAATAAAAAAATAATTTAAAAATTTTCCAATTTACAAAAATTTTAAATTTTTCGTTTTTTCAGTTTTTAGATTTCAAAATTGGTTAGGAAAATACCCAACAGGTCAAAATTCAAGACACTCCAAATTTAATCATAACACAAAAATTTCAGAAATTTTCAAATTCTGTCTATACGATTGCTCAAAGAAAATTTCAGTTTACATTTCAAAATTGTCTAAAAAATGTCCAACTGGTCCAAAAAGACAAACAAATTTAATCATTATACAAAACTTTTAAAATTTTCATATTCCGTCTTACAAATTGTTTACAAAATTAACAGTTTTCAATTTCAATTTGAGAATATTGTCCAAGGGTCAACTGGCCAAGGAAAACAAAATTTAATAGTTAAGCAAAATTTAAAAAAATTTCAATAATAAAATTGCTAACAAAAATTTAAAATTTTCGATTTTCTTAGTTTCTTGTTTTCAAAATTGGCCAACTGATCGAAAAGTCAAGACAAGGCAAACCAAATTTAATCAGCAAAATAATTTAAAGAAAAAATAAATTCTGTCCTAAAAATTGTTTACAAAAATTATCCTTCCATTTTCTTAGTTTTTATATGTATGTACATATTTCAAAATTATCCAACAAAATGACCAACTGGTCCAAAAGGTAAACCAAATTTAAACATCAACGAAATTTGAAAAAATTTCCAAATTGTGTCTTAAATATTTTGTAAAAAAAATTTTGATTTTTCTGTACTCTTAGGTTTTAGATTTCAAAATTATCCAAGAACAGTCCAACTAGTCAGAACACCAAGACAAATCAAATTTAATTATTAGACAAAAATTTTCAAAATTTTAAAATTTGGTTTTATTTAAGCATAAAAAAAATTCAATTTTGGATTTAGATTTCAATATTGTCCAAGAAAATGTCAAATAGCCGGCAACTGGTCCAATAGTCAAAACATGCCAAATTTAATCATTTATCTAAAATTTTAAAATTCCGCCCTAACAAAACTTTGGATTTTCTTAGTTTTTTCTTACAAAATTGTTCAAGGGGTTAAACCGGTCAGGTCCTAAAAATTTTGTACAAAAATTTTCAATTTTCGATTTTCTTTGTTTTAAAATTGCATAAGGAAATGTTCAACTGTTCTAAAAGCCAGGACACACCAAAACTAATTATTAAACAAAATTTTTCAAAAAATTTCGCTCTACAAAAATTTTCAATTATCGATTTTTTGAGTTTTTAGATAGGTTTCAAAATTATCCATGAAAATTTCCAACTTATCCAAAAGCCAAAATGAATCTAATTTAATCGTTTAACCAAAACTTAAAAAAATTTCCAAATTCTGTCCTAAATTTGTTTACTAAAAATTTCAATTTGTGAATTTCTTTGTTTTATAAGATTGCAAAACTGTTCAAGAAAATTACCAAGTGGTTCAAAAGTACAAACCAATTTTATTTATTAAACAAAATTTTAAAAAGTTACCAAATCCTGTCGTTAAGATAATAACAAAAAATTTTAGATTTCTTAATTTTATATTTCAAAATTGTTGAAAAAAATGTTAAACTAGGCCAAAATTCAAGGCAAACAAATTTAATCACTAAATAAAATTTTAAAAAATTTTTAAATTCCGTTCTAAAAATTTCTTAAAAAAATTTCAGTTTTTGATTCAAAATTGTCCAAGAAAACGTCGAACTGGTCCTTATTCAAGACAAACTAAAAAATTGTCAAATTCCGTCCTAAAAATTGCTTGTAAAATTTACAGTTTATGGTTTTCTTTTTTTTTAGATTGGAAAATTGTCTTAGAAAACGTCGAACTTATCCTAAAGCCAAAATAAATCAAATTTAATCGTTAAGCCAAAACTTTTAAAAATTTTAAAATTCCGTCCTACAAATTGCTTCCAAAATTTACAGTTTTCGGTCTTCTTTGTTTTTAGATTTGAAAATTGCCCGATGGCAAATTCAAGCAAAAACCAAATTTAATAATTTGGCAAAAATTTGCATGTTGTGCCTTATAAAATTGCTTACAAAAATTTTCAACATTCGATTCGATTTTCTTAGTTTTTTGTGGACAAAATTGTCCAAGGAGGCAACTGGTTAAAAAGTCAAGCAAGACCACCGACCAAATTTAATCATTAAAAAAATTTATTTCTAAATTGTCCTAAATATTTTCTAAAACAATCTACATTTTTGGGTTTTCTTAGTTTCTTTATTTCAAGATTGTCAAAGGAAGTGTTCAACTGTGTCCAAAAATCATGACAAAACAAATTTAACCATTAAATAAAACTTTTGAGAAATTTCAAATTTCGGCCTAAAAATTGTTTTCAAAATTTACAGTTTTGATTTTCTTTGTTTTAAATTTTAAAATTGTCCAACGGTCAACTGGCCAACGAAACCCAAATTTAATAATTAAGCAAACATTTTATCAAAATTCCATTTTCTGTATTACAAAATTGCTCACAACAATTAAAAATTTTCAATTTTCTTGAATTGAAAAATGTTCTGGAAAATGTCTAAATGGTCCAAAAGTTAAGGCAAACCAAATTTAAATATTAATCAAATTTTCAAGAGTTTTCCAAATTCTCTTTTAAAAATTGTGAACAAAAATTTTGAATTTTCTATACTTTATTTATTCATGTCAACCATGTAAATATGTACATATTTTGACTACCACATCACCACAATAATACAATACAAAAAAAGGACTAAAGTATAATTTAAAAAAACAAATTTGTATAAACAAAAAAAAATTAAAAGAAAACTTTTATACAATAAACGTTTTTTGAACAACTCTCTCGAAATGTGAAAATCAAAACAATCAAAACATTTGTCAAGTGCGACAAGAACTTCCAATGATGGCTCCGTGCTGTTATGGTTATTGCTACAAAAAGGAATACGAAGAAAACCTACGCGTAACCTTAAACTTCTCTGGGGAACATAAATGCTAAACTTTCCAAACAATTCTGGGCAATCAACCCTAGAACATAGAATATCGCGACCAAACACAGCACAGGCTATTTCGCGTCGACGATCTAGACTTTGCAAATTTAGCAATAAAAGGCGATTGCGGTACAGTACACTAATGTATGAATCACAATTGGGAGACGGTAAACGTCGCAGTGCATAAATCTAAAACTGTTTCTGAATGCTTTCAATTCGATCAGCATGAATCCGATAGAATGGATGCCATATAACTGCAGCAAACCCGAAAACTGACCTAACATAAGTAACGTAAAGAGACCTTAACATGTAGAGATCATGAAATTCTCCACAATGTCTGTTAATTAATCCTAACATGGAATATGCCCTACTAATTATGTAATCAATGTGTTTATTGAAATTTAGGTTAATTGAAAAAATTACTCCAAGATCGTGAATGTCACACGCTCGCTCTATTTGTTCATCCATCAAGACATATGGAGCCTCAATACCAGATGTTCGAGATCTTGTGAAAGATAGAACTTTATATTTATTAGCATTCAAAGACAACTTATTTAAAATACACCACTCACAAAATATGTCAAGTTCATGCTGCATATAGAAGACATCTACAAAAATTAAGCACTGAACCACGTCATTAATAAAAATTATAAAAGTAGTGGTCCCAGGTGACTACCCTGAGAAACACCAGAGGGTACGTTATGTATGGGATGAAATCAGCACCGAATGCCATCAATTTCTGTAAAAGAATCTTATGATTTATTTTATCGAAAGCTTTAGAAAAATCGATGTAGACGACATCAACCTGCCCGCGAGCTCCCACAGCACAAATACATGGCAGGAAAAAGTCATCAAGTTAGTAATTATAGATCTACTCAGTGGGTACTCACTGATTTTATTTTTCAAATAATAATCAAGTCTCGATTTAACTAAAGATTCAAAAACTTTAGGAATCACGGATAGAATTGAAATGCCCCTATATAGCAAGTAAAGTCGCTTCTCCTGCCTGATTTAAAAATCGGTCTAACAAATAAAGACAATTTCCACACCTCAGGAAAGGAATCAGTTGAAAGACTTAAATTAAACAAATGAAGTATTGGCTGACATATAGCATATGCGCATTTGGTCAAAATAAATGGTGTAATACCATCGGGGCCTGCACCCTTTTCAGCCTTCAAACCCTGTAACCCATTGAGCACCTCAGAGAAAGTAAACTGAAACCTGGCCGAAGATAACAAATCTAACGACGTCAAATCATTACTTGTGTTGTCCTCATCGAACGAGCTATGGAAAAAATTTCCAAAAGCGTTATAAATTGCTTGAGAACCTGTGACAGACGTATTATTGTTTGTAAGTCATCACACGCGGATAGCCCTGTGATTTCTTCTTCGTATTTATGAAAGAAAAAAACCGTTTTGGATTGGAAGAAATTTCATTCTCTATCTATAGAGTCTCTATTAAACTCCTTACACAGATCACGATACTTTCGTTTAGCATTAATGTCACCAGTTCGTTTAAAAGCCTTAAATGCTTTAGACTTGCGATTAGCAATATTTTTCAAGCGAAAATTAAACCATGGCTTAGCGTAAACGGAGTTCACGGATTTTTTTGGAACAAATAACTCAAAACCAGTATTCAAAACTTGATAAAACTCAGACACGGCATCCAAGATATTCAGATTGCGGAACAGAGTTGTCCAATCAACGTTCACGAAAAAACTGATCAAAGAGGGCACATTCGCTTTCTCAAAATCATAATTAAAATCATTACTAATACTAAATGCACAAGAATCCAAATCTACAAAATAAAATTTAATCAAAAGTGGTGTATGATAGATGCTGGAATGACCAGCTAAATCAAGACATGACTCAATTTCAAGTTCATCTAAAGATGAGAAAACTAAATCCAAAATACGTCCATGATAGTTGAAAACAGTGTTGAACTGACGAGTCCCAAATTTTCCAAAGTTATCTAACATCTGGTTAGAAAGGTCATCCGAAGTTGATCCATAAAAATCGCCGTTCGTCCAGCTCCAGGCAATTTTCGGTAAATTAAAATCACCTGATAATAAAATATGATCATCGCTATTCATTGGCGGTAATAGCTCATCATTTAAAAATCACAAAACACGGAACAAACACAGAAACCAAAAATAGTCAAAACTCATCACATATGACTTGAACAATAAGTGACTCGCCATTGTGACATAATAGATTTGCGCGCTGAAATATTAAATCATTTTTCAGTGCAACAATGATACCCCCATCTTTAATTATGATATTCTCGGGCTCACGATCCTGACGAAATACAGTGTAAGACGGTGGAAAATATTCTTCTGAGTTAAAATTGATGTTTAATCAGGTCTCAGTAAGAATGACAATATCATAATCATTACATAAAAGTGATGAATAAATTGCAGTAGCCTTGGAGCGTATCCCACTGTTATTGTGATAATAGATATGAAAACTGTTGCTGTTGTTCGATGTATTGTATTTGTTACATGTGACGTTAGTGATGTTGATAATAGAATCGTTGGCAGTTTTATTTATATTATTATTTATTTGATTAGCATATTCGAAAGCAATCGGTTCGTTAGATGGATAGCAATTATTTACGGAGACACATTCAGTGTTGGATAATTTCGCCCGTTTTTTGATATATTAATGAACGGCCGTATTAAAGTTTCACTAGGCCACAGATCTGTTGACAGTGCATCATTAAACTTATCCTCGTACACAGCAACTTTGAAAGGAATGAATGGAAGGCTTTTCACGTCACGATTTTTTGGAACAAGTGACCAGCATTCAATTTAATATTCTGGAACACTCAACTTCTCGCCCAGATATGTTTTCAAATTCTTGGATTCAGTACTGGGATGAAGGCGACTGACGTACAACCATTTCTTATTCTTCACTTAAACTGTTTGCAAATGGTCGTTAGAGACACCAGTACCCATGATAGTACCCTCAA
The DNA here is from genome assembly GCA_963556165.1 of Tipula helvola. NCBI lineage: Eukaryota > Metazoa > Arthropoda > Insecta > Diptera > Tipulidae > Tipula > Tipula helvola. The sequence goes on from OY744481.1 coordinate 368,069,022, forward strand.
AAAACCTGCCATGTGTTGTTAGATGATCGATGGCCACAGAATTAGTCTGTGGGATGATCAATCAATGTCCGCAACCTCCTTCGATGAAATTCGATTAACAGACATTTGTTGATGAACTGTTCTGAACCCATCTTCGATTGTGTCGTTTAAACCCACAACCGTGGAACCAATTTGCATTATTTGTTCCTTCAAACTAATCAACTCTAAACTAGATCCATTATCCGAATCATGATCTGGCAAAGAAACTCTGCAAGCAACTCCGGCAAACAAATCTGGCATATGGGCAATCTTTAAACAGTTTTATCCAATTATCCATTTTACTATCAATACATTTCGGGTGAAATGCCATGCTATATGTGCCGTAGCATCGCAACAAATCACGCCCCGAAGCTGCATTATTGCATGTATTACACCGCTTCGCCATAAGAGACAAAAAAAGAAAAAATTGCACTAATAATTAAAGCAATTAGTATTCGTAATACTATATGCCGTTGTCAAAGTACGAATTACAAATACCATGTACTATTGTATGTACGTAATGATTAGTATAGAGTATTTATTATTTTGTTTATTAATATTTGTATTAAGAATAGCACAGAAACCAAGTAATTAATTAAAACTTTTTAACGTAACGTAAAAAAACACGTGTGCACAGCTTGACTGTACCAAAAACCTCCTTTAGATTTCAAATTTTATTCAAGAAATGTCCAACTGGCCAGAAAACCAAGAAAAATCAAATTTAATCATTAGACGACAAGAGTTTTAAAAAATTTAAATTTTGCTTACACAATTATTTAACAAGATTTTAAATTTTGGATTTAGATTTCAAGATTGTTCAAGAAAATTCCCAGCTGGTCCAAATTCAAGGCAAACTAAATTTAGTAATTAAACAAAATGTTTAAAAATTGTCTAAATCCTGTCTAAAAGATACTTACAAAAATTTTAATTTTTCTTAATTTTATGTTTCAAAATTGCCCAAGAAAATGTTTATTTAGTCAATTTGGTCAAAAGTCAAGGCAATCAAATTTAATCATTAAAGAAAACTTTTAAACATTTTCAATTTCCGTCCTAAAATCTCTTAACAAATTTTGAGTGATTGGAAAATTGCCCACGAAAACGGCCAACTGGTTCAATGGTCCAAGATAAACTAAATTTAAACAATAAACAAAATTTTAAAATATTATCAGATAAAATATTAGATCAGAGACATTTCCAGTTTTTGAGTTAGATTTAAAAAATGGTCCAAAAACCGTGTAATTGGTCCCAAAGTCAAGACAAACCCAATTCTAAAATTAAACAAAATTTTTAAAAATTTTCGAAATTCTGCCTTAAAAATTCTTTACTAAATACTTAAGTTTTCTATATTCTTAGTTTTAAATTTCAAAATTTTCCAAGATATTTTCCAACTGGTTCAAGGCATCAAAAATTGGTTATAAAAATTTCAATTTTGGGTTTAGATTATAGAAAATGGCCAACTAGTTCAAGCAAAAGTCTAAAACTACACGGAAAAAAATAAACTGGTCCTCAGCTAAGAAAACGGACTTTTAAATCAAGAAAATGTACTTTTTCTTGATTTAAAACCTAATTATCTTATTTCTTTCGAGTTTTTCTTCATTTCAAGAAACACAATTCTTACATGAAGAAAAACTCGATAGAAATAAGAAAATTTGCTTTTAAATCAAGAAAAAGTACATTTTCTGGAATTAAAAGTCCGTTTTCTTAGCTGAGGACCAGTTTATTTATGTCCGTGTAGTCCAGAAGTCAGTTCGATCATTAAAAAATAGAAAAATAAAAACAAAAAAGCAAAAATTGCTTACAAAATTTTTTCTTCCATTTTCTTAGTTTCTTCATTTGAAAATTGTATTAGAAAACGTCTAATTTGCCAGAAAGCAAAGACAACTCAAATTTAATCGTTAAACCAAAACTTTTAAAAATTTTCCAAATTCGGTTATAAAATTGTTTACAAAATATTTCAATTTATTAATTTCTTTCTATTCAACGGTCCCAAATTCCAGGCAACCAAATTTAATCATAATAAAAAAATTTCCGAACTCTTTAAATTCTGTCTACACGACAATCCTATCTACAACTGGTCCAAAAGCCAAGACAAACCAATTTTAATTATTAAACCAAACTTTTAAATTTTTCAAATTCTGCATCAAAATTTGCCTCAAAATTTACAGTTTTTGATTTTAGAATTGAAAATTATCCAATGGCAAAGTCAAAAATCACAAAATTTTTAATTAGACAAAAATAAGAAAATAAAAATAAAAATAGCGACCCACCTTTCATGTCAGTACTATAGGCTGGCATAAAGCAATGCAATGTGCGTCTATGAAGGTAGTCTTTGCAAAAACGAGTCTATAGCCGTACATCCTCGATCTGGCTAAATACTGCGTAAGGTACGACGTTAAAAGCGAATTGCGAAAGAGTTAAGAGTGCCTTGAGCCACAGAAAAGATTGCAAAGGTAAACACAAATAAACAAACAATTTTAAAAAATTTCGAATGTTTTATCTTACAAAATCGCTTCCATTATCAATTTTCGATTTTCTTAGTTTATTAATTTCAAAATTGTCCAAAAAAAGCCTAAAGCCAACGCAAACCAAATTTAATCATTAAATCAAAACTTTTAAAAAATTTCCAAATTCTCTGTCTTAAAATTGTTTACAAAAAATTTCAATTTAATAATTTCTTTGTCCTTAGATTGCAAAACTGTTCAAGAAAATGTCCAACTAATCCAAAAGTCAAGGCAACCAAATTTAATCTTTAAAGAAAAAATTAAAAACATTTTAAATTCTGCCATATAAATTGGTTGAAACATTTTTAGAAAACTGTCCAAGAAAACGTCCAACTGATCCAAATTCAAGACAAACTGAAAAACTTTCAAATACCTACCGTCCTACAAATTACCTACCAGATTTACAGTTTTTGGTTTACTTTGTTCTAAAATTGGAAAATTGTCCAAAACGGCCAATTGGTCCAAGATAAACCAAATTTAAACAATAAACAAAAAATTTGAAAATATTTTCAGATTGTGTCGAAAAATTAATCAAAGACGTTTTCAATTTTGAGTTAAAGATTTCAAAATTATCCAAAAAATTCAATCATCACACAAAATTTTTAAATTTTTTGAAATTCTGTCTTTAAAATTGTTTACAAAATATTTGAATTTTCTATACTCTTAGTTTTTATATTTCAAAGCTGTTCAAGAAAATGTGTTTCAATTGGTCCAAAAGTCAAACCAAGTAATAATTCAAAAAAAAAAATTTAAAAAATACACATAATCAGTCTTTTCCTTCCATTTTCTTTGTTTTTAAGTTTAAAAATTGTCCAAGGGCCAGCTGGTCAACGAAAACCAAATTTATTAATTAAGCAAATATTTTTAAAAAATTCCATGTTCTGTATTACAAAATTGCTTAAAAATTTTTATAGTTTCGATTTTCTTAGTTTCTTGATTTCAAAATTGTCCAACTGCCAAGATATGCCAAACCAAATTTAATCATAATAATAATTAAAAAAAATTAAATTCTGTCTTAAAAGTTGTTTACAAAAATTTTCCTCTCATTATCTTAGCTTTTATATTTCAAAATTGTCCTAGAAATTGTCCAGCTAGTCGAAAAGTGAAGGCAAACCAAATATAAATATTAAAATTGAATAAATTCTGTCTCAAAATTTGTTTACAAAGGTTTTACATTTCAAAATTATCCAAGAAAAGTCCAACTGGTCAGAAAACCAAGACATGCCAAATTTAGTCGTTAAATCAAAGTTCAGTTCTCAAATTCTGTCCCAAAAATTGTTTATAATAATTTTCAATTTTTAGTTTTTGGTTTGTAAATGATTTAACAAAAGATTTATAAAATTTCAAATTCTATCCAACACCATTGCTTACAATAATTTTTTATTTTCTGTTAAAAATCCAAGAAAATGTCCAACTATTTGTCCAACTTGTTGCTAGCTTTCAACAATTGTCGATTATCCAAGGAGTTCAACCGGTTCAAAAGTCAAGCTAAGACACACCAAATTTAATCATTAAACCAAATTTTTCCAAATTCTGTCTACAAGATACTCGTACTAACAAAAATTTTCAATTTTATTAGTTTTTATATTTCAAAATTGTTCAAGAAAATGTCAAACTGGGCTAAAAATCGTGGCAACCAAATTTAATCATTAAATAAAAATTTTAAAAATTGCAAATTTTGTTCCTAAATTTGCCTCAAAATGTTCAGTTTTTAATTTCAAAACTGTCAAAGATATCGTCTAACTGGTCCAAATTCAAGACAAACTAAATATTTTCAAATTCTGTCTGCATCATTGCTTACAAAATTTACAGTTTATGGTTTTCTTTGTTTTAAGATTGGAAAGGGTCCGAAACGGCCAAGATAACTTGAATTTTAACAATAAACAAAAACTTTAAAATATTTTCAGATTCTGTCTTAAAATTGATCAGAGACATTTTCAATTTTTGCTTTAGATTTCAACAATGTTCACAAAACTGTGTAATTGGTCCAAAACTCAAAGCAAACCAAATTTGATAATTAACCAAAATCTTTAAAAATTATTCAAATTCTGTCTTAAATATTGTTTACAAAAATTTTAAATTTTCTATACTGTTAGTTTTTAAATTTCAAAATTTTTCAGCAAACTGGTTAAAGACAGTGTACAACTAGACATTTGTTAGAAAAATTTTCAATTTTTGATTTTCGTAATTTTTAGATTTGAAAATTTTTCGAGAAAAAATGTCTAATTATAAATTATAGTTGTCGTGACCACTGATCGATTATAATAATTGACTTGGTTATTAAAGCAACTTTCTTTGCACGGTTAGTGCAATCCTATTTCGGTTACTACATAATCAGAAGTAGTTGACACAACCGCATTCATTTGTTTTCTCCAACCGAATAGGATTGTTGCCAGTTCATTTAATGTCAATATAAATACATACTCATTTTTTAATGAAATGTCAATACAAATATTTTACCACAGAGTCGACTCTCAAAACATGAGCACGCTCCTTGAGTTCAATTATGTTGGTACATAGTTCGTAAAAGTAAGGTCTACTCATCAGGTAGCTACGACCAAACTACAAAAATACAATTCTCGCTTAATACATTAAGTATCAAGCAGAACGTACTGACTTAGCGAATTATATTCACTAAAATCAAAAAATCTAAGGAGAAACCTCATTTGTGTGAGTATTTATGCCAATTCGAATGATTAAGAAAAAAAAATGTCATTGACAATAAAGCGTAATGTTGAATCATTTATTATCATTGCGGTAGAGTTTGCCATAAATGTAATTCGTAATTTAAATTTCCGATTATACACCCTATTACTGAATTTTCAGAAAATTTAGCTTGGTTAGCTATTAACCTAATATCGTCAACAAATGCAGAATACGACTCAACTGGTTTCTTTATTCGGTTTTATATTCTTCTAAAAACAACCATTTCATTATGTAATGACAATAATCCCATGTCCCTGCATTAGGCAGGCTATACATTAATCTACATTATCAAAACACAGATGTCACTATTTCAAAAAATAAATAAATTTTAAATGACTGATTCTACTTCAAGTTAGATTTTAAAATTGTCTAAAAACTGTCTAATTGGTCCAAGAGTCAATGCAAACCAAATTTAAGTATTAAACAAAATTTTAAAATTTTCCAAATTCTGTCGTGTTTTACAAAATATTTGAATTTTCTATACCTATTCTTAGTTTTAAATTTCAAAATTTTCCAATTGGTTCAAGACTATAAAATTTGTTTTAAAATTGTTAAAAAAAATGTCCAACTTGTCCAAAAATCAAGACAACACAAACTAAATCATCAAAATTATTTAAAAAAAATTTAAATTCTGCCCTAAAAATTGTTTACAAAATTTTCCTACCATTACGTTAATTTGTATGTTTCAAAATTGTTCTATAAAATGTCCAATTGATTCAAAACTCAAAGCAAACCAAAGAAAAATTTTCAAAATTTTCAAATTGTGCCCTAATTGCTCGAAATTTTTTCAGTTTTATATTTTCTTAGTTTTAGATTAAAGAACAGCAACGCTGTTCAAGAAAATGTTGAGTGGGACCAAATTCAAGACAAACAAATTTTTAACTTCTAAAATTATTCAATTTTAAAATTAAACAAAAATTTTCAATTTTCGAATATCTTAGTAGGGGTCCAATTGGTCCAAAAGTCAAAACAAGACAAACCAAATTTAATCATCAACAACTTTTTTCAAAATTTTTAAATTCTGACTTAAAAATTGGTTTTTCTTAGTTCAAATTTAATCATTCAACAAAATTTTAAGATTTTCTAATATAAAAAAATTTTCCATTTTCGATTTTTTCTTGTTTTTAAATTTGAAAATAGTCCAACAAAATGTCCAATTCGTCTAAAAGCCAAAACAAACCAAAACTTTAAAAAAAATCTAAATTCTGTCCTAAAACCTGTTCAAAATAATGTCCAACAGGTTCAAATTCAAGATAAACAAAATTTAGTCAACAATAGTTTTAAAAATTTTCAAATTCGGAGGAAAACAAAATTAAATAATTGAGCAAACATTTTTAAAAATTTTCTAAGCTTACAAAATTGTTTAAAAAATTTTCAATTTTTGATTTTCTTAGTTTCTTGATTTTAAAAATGGCCTGGGGACTGTCCAGCTGGTCAAAAAGCCACGGCAAACCAAATTTAATCATTAAACAAAATTTATAAAAATTTTCAAATTTTGTTTTACATAATTTCTTAAAGAAATTTTCAAATTTAACCCCAAGGGGATAACTAACCCCAATCTTAGTCCGTTATCTTGGTCCATCGTAGAATTCGGTAATATCTTGGATTTTAAAATACAAATTCAAGATCAAGCAATGTCAAAGTTGCAAAGTGGCCCAGAGTGATGAATATTTCAGAGTGCATTCAAGCACAGATAAGAATATTGCGGTTTTTTGAACTGGAACCCAATATTAAATGTGTCTGTAATATTTTATCTTGGGCTCAAAATACTACAAAAATGATTCAAGTAACACCATCTATCGTAAATAATTATAATTTTTTTTAAACAAATATTAACATTTATTGAACATTTTGATTTGTTAAATTATATTTTAAAGTTAAATTATTAAAGCAAAACTTGTAGTTGTAATTTTGTACAACAAAAATAGGCAAAATTACCTAAAAGCAATGAGCTTATTAAAATGTGTCTCTACTAACTGTCTTTCTTCTACTAATGGTTAGATGGAACCTCAGTAAAAATAATTTAAATTGGTTTGAGTTTCATTTTTTGGGTTCCAGAATGAATTGCCAAAAATTTGTTCGGCTTGAAACATCTGATATTCTTATCTGTGATTCAAGTATTTTGGTACTGCTTTCATTCTTCATAACTATGATAAGCATTGTCACCACCAGATACCACATTCACCACATAAAGTTTCTAGATTTTAAAATTTTTGTTGGATCGTCTTATCCGATGACGAGAAAGGTCGATCCTTAGCATGTTATTTTAAATACTGTTATTTAATTTTTTAAAGTAAACAAAGTGTTGGCCTAGTCTCTATAAAGTTTATGACCTTGAAATTTATTTTTTTCTTCAAACGAAAAAATTTCTGTTTCTTTTATGTGATGTGAAGAATTTATGATCCGGAATTGCTTGGCCAAATTTAAGATGTTAATTTTTTTATCGACGGTCTAATGTCTAATATCATTCATTGCAAATCATAACCATTTTTGACACAATTAGAGACAAGAAAGTATTGCGCTTAATATTGCCTACAAGGTCATCAAACATATTTAGGTTATAATGGGTTGTCCTCACAACCAAACAATTTCACTGTTAGGTCGTTTTAATATCTATAATCATTTATTTTTAAAGGTTAAACGAAATTGCTCTATAATTTTCGAAATTGTGTATTAATTACTTTCTCCATATTAACTGACATACTCACAAAGTGTAAACCAACCTACTTGTGTAAAACAATTATTTTATTGCCTTTAAATCCATAAACAGTTAATTCATTGTTCTTAAACATGAATCGTCGTTACATCAACGTTATTTTATTGATCAGCCAATTTTACGGGATACATCAATTCAAATGGATTGTGTCACCAAATTCATTTTACATTGCGAAAAAAGTAAACCGATTATCACTGCTGTATGGCTTATTTGTCTGCTTACTATTCGATTACAAATTTTTTCGAATGTACTTTGGTGCACTTGTGATGTTCAATTCAGTCGTATCAAAGTCAACATTTAAATTGTATTTTATCGCAAGCAGCCTATTTTCAAATAATGCTTACTATCCTAAATTAGTAAAATTTCGGGACACCCATCGGATAGTGCACAAAATTTTTAAACTCTATAATAAATTCACGCACAAATATGATGTACAAAATTTGAAGATAAATCAACATCTAAATCGAATTTTTGCCATTAACTATTTTGGGATTGGTGGATGTTTGCTTGTTTTAATGGTGCTAAATTACAAATATTTTGCGTATCATGTTATTTGGCAGTTTGGTGCAACGTGCCTAGCCAACTATTTTGGCGTCATCATATTTTATGATTTTCAAATTGCAATTATGCTACTGGTGATAATGCTAAATTGTGTAAACAATCGATTGAAACAAAAAATTAAAACTATCAACATTGAGTTGGTGAGGAATAGTCGCGCCGCCAACATTAATGAAATGTGTGAGCTCAGTGATTATGTCGATGAGGTAATCGAATATTTTGTTAAAATCGCTCATGTCATAAAGTTACTAAATGAGTATATGGCGAATCAAATGATAATATTTTTGATTACCAAAATTGCGATGGTGATCAGCCAATTTTATTTTATGTTGGAAGGTCTTTGGCAAATTAGTTTACCTTCCGGGTCATTTACTTATCTTGTACTCAACGGACCAAGTTTAACATTTTTGTATTCGGTTCAAACGATTATTACATTCATCGTTTTAGGCTATTTTCGGACACAAATTGATCAAATATTGTTTTCGGTTAATGAGTTGCGGTTGGTGGATGTGGACGAACGGCTTGGGAAAAGTGTGAGTATATTTATTTATAAGGATGATTAATTCTTAGGCTTTGTACTAAATTAAATTTGGTTGTAAACAGTAAAATAGAAATAAATGGTCACGAATTTATTATTATCCGTGAAATAATAGACTTGGCCATTTAGATTAACTTGGCCACGTTATAGAGACTTAGGAAGGTCATTGGATAGGTTTTGATAATCTTAAATATTATTCAAAATTATATTTTCCATTCTCCAAAATTTACACGATTCAAGATTTTGAAATGCGGGATAAAGTACCTAACCCGGAAGAGAATATCCTTCTTTTTAGCAAAATAGAAAATTCCATTCTCTAAAAAGTGAAGTTAAAACCGTTTCTCAGCCATTGGTTTATGCTGGTTTAAATGTGCAGGGTTACCACAGCAAAACCTGAAGAAAAATTAAACTGATCATTGTGATATTTTTAAAACCAATTCTTATTTTATACTCCAGTAAAGGAATAATGAAATAAATTGGGCTGAAATCTAGCCCAATCAATCAAAATTTTTTTTTCAAATAATGCTTTGCACTTTATTCGGCCCCCTCCCATAATCCCCCGAAATGCAGTGAACGAGGTGGTATGGTATGCCAATTAATACCTTCTTGTATACAGTTCTTTAACACTTCATATTTGTGTAATTTAGAATCCAATAAACGTTGAAGTACTTGCAACTTTCTACGCACTCCACGTGCACAACGACCTCTACATGATACAAGCCACTGAAACGCTGCAAGAAATGAGTTGCCTTTGTCGCAAAACATACAAATATAGAGAGATAAGCTTTAGATTTCACATCTGACCAAATTTTATAGGTTACTTCAAACGGCCCACAATAATCTACGCAAAAACTCCTAAATATCCTAAAATCTATACAATCAGGTTTTTTTGGGTCGCTGATTACGAATCTGAAGTCAGAGTTGCAAAATGTAACCCCCTTCAACCCCTATTGATAACCCCTATTCATGAAATAGCCTTTACCTCATATTACAAGCAAGATGCATATCATTTTTATGGTTATTAGGGTTGCAACAAGCAGCCATGGAATTGCTAAGGAATTCAATAGCGATCAAAAAACAGTTTTAAACCATTTGGGTAAAGCTCGATGTTTCGGTGCCGCCGGAATTGTCAATGAAAATTTTGATTGACCGAATTTCCATCAGCGAAATGTTACTGAAACGCAACGAAATCGACTTATTTGTGAAGCAAATTATTACTGGCGATGGAAAATGTCGTTCGAAAAAGACCATGGCCAAAGAAAGGTAAACCACCACAAACGACTTCAGAGCCAGGATTGACGCCCCTATAAGGTTACATGTAAAATCATCCTTAAAAGCCATTACTCTTTGGTTGAGCTACTTCTACTTGGCTAAAAAATAACGGCTAAAAAAATATCAAATGGTGAAATTATGATTGTGGCAATGGCCGCTGGACATCACCATTAGATATAAATTGTATCCGTCCTAGGACGGGCACCACCCGAAAACAGGCCCAGAAAAGAACAAGCTTGAAAAACAATGGAAACATGAAGCCAGGCATCTGAACAGATAATTGTTTCCAAAACAACTTAAAATGAAACATAAATTTTGAGAAACAACATACTTGGCAAATCAATAGCGTTTTGGAAAAAGTCACCTGGAACAATGAATCGAAGTATTATTTCCTTGCGTCGGACGGACAGCAACATTTCCAGTGGTGGGAGTTATGGTTTCGGTAGCATTTTCCTTGCTCGGCTTTCGACTAGTATTTAAATGTCTATAAAGGCCACGGTAAAGCCCTGATGTTTACCCAAACGTGGAAAGTTATAGGCAGAAGTTTAGCGAAAATTAAAAAGGAAAGTTTGAAGAATTTATGCGAGCTGTTCCAAAATATTGAGGAAATCTGGAAAAACATTCCAGTGTAGTATTGTCATCAGTAGTCAGCCAGCTAAAACGCTGAGCGATGGCTCTGAAAAACAAGGGCTATCCCACTAACGAAACACGAAATTTTCCGTCCCCCAAAATTCACATGCCCTATGCACATATGGAAGAGTTCCTCCGTCAAATTTTTAAAGGATTTTCACGTTGTAGAACTGTTTCATTGGACGACGATTTTAGCGTTGTTCGACATTTGTATCCCGTAAAGAAAGTTTTATTTATCTTGTGTCTCTTGTGTTCTTGTGAAATAATTACATATACCTTTGAAGAATTTTACCGATGATTCCCAGAGGCCCCACAATTCACTTAAGCTCATTTGTTGGTTTCCGTAAATTTTGTTGCATTATCGGAACAGATTGTATCACATTCTCCTCTTCTATAAAGAAATCGCTTTAGACAGGCACTAAAACATTCGGTTGTGAGGTCTAACAGATTTTTCAAATGTATGGTTTTAGTCACGAAGCACACGAATGTCGCAACGTAGACCTTTTAACATTTCGTATTTTTTGATTCTGTACTTAAAATGGACCGCTTAAGTCAACTCCTGTGGTATTAAATGGTTTAATTCTAGTTGTTTTTGGCGACGGTAAATCTCTCATGATTTGTTGCCTTGTGATCATTGGTTTAATTAATAAACAATGGAAACAACCACGAACTACCTTTTTGGCAGTATTTTTGACGAATTATGGAAGTAACAAGTGGCGGACCCACATGCAAATTCTCACAATGTTCATGGTGAAATAAAATTGTTGTAAATGGAAGGTTGGCGGGTAGCAATAACTGGTGCTTACAATCGTATTACAATGAAGAATTCTTTAATCGTCCTCCCACTAGGAGCATATTGTTCTCGAATAGGAAAGGATTAAACATCTTATTTTACTCTGTTTGTTCACCTCTTTATTTTCAGAGATTCTAACTATATCGCAATGGAATTCTTGTTGTTGAACAATCCTGATCAATTTTAAAATTGCATTTTCGACATCTGATGTGGATTGTAAACCAGTTCTTCTGGTTACTCTCACATTTGAGTTTCCAAATTGACTAGATAAGTATTTTCGCAGTAATTAAAATTGGATCACACACCTTTGCGATATTGGAAAGAACTGATATTTTAATTACAAGCTTTGAGTCTACATTGGGCTATCATTGAAAACAAATAACTCAGAATTTATAAATACCTCAGAAGTTACCGTGGTCAATTAAAAAGTTTTTAATGGATCTAAAAAATTTGCTCGCCATATATTTTTGCAATTGAGTTTGTGATGGTTCGACATTTGTATGCCTATACATTTAATTAATGCCGAATGTAAGCAAGAGTATTGATTTTGAAATCTTAAAATTATGTTAAACAAATCCAGTTGTACGTCCGGACCAACATACATTAATTCATTTAAAGAAAGATTCGAGGATGATTTGGCCGAGGCGTAAAAACTACGCGCAACTTTCGTAGTGAGGCGTGCAATATGGCTTTAGATTATCAGGGTCAAGAGCATAGTCTATAAGCTTTATCTGCCCCAATTCGTAGTATTCATTTATGAACTGAAAATATTGTTTCTTTTATTCTGGGTTATTTCAAAGATTATGTTCTAAATAACTAAATATACGAATAGCCTGAGAACTACCGATTTTATCAATACTGGCTTTTAGTGGTAAAAAAAATAGTTTTCTTGAAAACCGGAAGGTCGCCATTTAATTCTACACCGATAGTGGCCTTGTCATGTTAAAATGTAGATTAGCTAGATTAACATTATTTGGTATTGTCCAACGTGAAATGACGATACTATCTTGAGGTAATGCTTTCAAAATGCTCGGCATAAGAAAAAAAATACTTAAAGGTCCTTAAATCATCAACAATTTTCCATAATAGGTTCTTTAGTTGGGACTAAAATGGTTGTTTATACTAAACTAAAATGTAGGTGTTTTCGGAGCTCTAATGCATTGTCTTTGGGAACTTTTGGTAAATTTAACAGCGCTTTAACGTGAACATTAACAATAACACGCTCGTCATCATATTGGCTTACTGGCAGCGTAAAGTGTGATGTGACTTGTTGTTCTCTTGCGTCCCCAGTCAATCTTTCCAATAATAAAGTAAATTTGACAAAGTCATTGATAACATCTCTATCGTGATCGACGAATAAAAGATGTTTTTGAAGGCGAGCCGCGCAGTGGCATGCCCGCCAAAAACTGGAAACTTCACATGTGGTAACTTGACTGTATCGATTCTGGCTTTGGTAACTAACAATTTCTTACTATCGCCAATATTTGAAATATCAGTAAATTTTTTAATTAGTTATTTTGATTGGCTTTAATCCAATGGAACCTAGCTGCAGCCTCATCAATTTGTGATTGCAATGCATCAATACATTTTTCATCTGTTTCATCCGATAAATTATTACAGGTTTTCTCAAAATTTTTCCATCTACGCTAAGGTTTACCCATTTTAAAAACTTAATTGATTAAATGTAAAATAAAATTATTACAATATATACAGTATAGACCACCGAAAATTATTGAAATGTTTTAACTTTAGAAAGACGGCAATCTAAATTAGTTAATTTATAAACAGGCGATATTTTCAGAGAATTGGTGACGAATCCCCGAAGGACAAAATCTCGCGGGACATAATCCGGAGGGGCAAAATGCCACACAACAAAATCCCGATGGTTCAAAATCCCGAGAATACAAGATCCTGTGGGTTCAAAATCTCAAAAGTACACAATCCCATAATCCCGGGGAAATCCCGAACGGTGTGGGAAGTAAGTTTGCTCGCTTTTCAAAATCCCGAAATCAAAATCCCGCTTTTTAAAATCCAGCTTTTCAAAATTCCGCTTTTCAAAATCGAGCCGGCCTTTTTGGTGAAGGAAAATTTTATAAAGTAAAATAAAAATAAAAATCGGGATTTTCTGAAAACCGAGATTTTATTTTTGCAGAATCGGGATTTAGAAAAGCGGGATTTTAAAAAGCGGGATTTTTTTCTTTAGAGGGATTTTGGTAAAGCGGTATTTTGAAATGCGGGATATCGTTACGACCCCATTTTGAAAAGCGGGAAAAATAGAATTTTAAAAAGCGGGATTTTTTTCTTGAGCGGGATTTTGATAAAGTGGGATTTTGAAATCCGGGATATCGTCACGACCCCCAGATTTTTATTTTTATTTTACTTTAAAGGGGTCGTAACGATATCCCGCATTTCAAAATCCCGCTTTTCAAAATCTTGGTTTTGTAAGACGTTTTTAATTCGTGCCGACCGTTCTGGTGAAGGAGAAGGGATCACTACATTCGCCTGAAAAAAAAAATCCGGAAATTTTAAAATCCCGAATAGTTGAAAAGTAAAAATCCAGAAAAATAAAATTCCGAAAAAAAAAATCTAGAAATTACCGGAAAAGCAATCCAGAAAAAAATCCAGAAAAAATATTTTGTTTAAAATCAATAAAAATAATCAATTTTATAGGAATTTGTAGACTTACGTCCTCACTTGAAACATTTGTGGTGCATCTATCAGTAGAAGCGATACGAGCGATACAATTCCTTTGATCTGTGTCTGCAAGGTTGACGAAGCATTTACGAAGTATTAAATCCATAAGTCGCTCGAATACATCCGTCGATACCATACTAACCCAACGAATTAAGCTAACCACAAAATAACTTGAAACATTTGTGGTAGAACTATCAGTAGAAGCGATATGAACGATACGATTCCTTTGATCTGTGTCTGAAAGGTTGACGAAGCAATTTCCATTATCATAAATATTAAGAACTTTACGTAAAACCTCAAATTTGATAGACATTTTATAAATTTTAATTATAATTTGGTCCGCACTTTGATAATTATGTTTCTGGATTTTAGTTTTCGGGATTTTTATTTTTCTGAATTATTTTGTTTCTGAATTTTGTTTTTCTGGATTTTTTTTTCGGGATTTTCAGTTTCTGTATTATTTTTTTCTAGATAAGGTAGCCAACCCTATAAAATTTTCCTTCACCAAAAACCGCGGCTCGAATTAAAAAAAATACGTCTTTCAAATTTCAAAACCAAGATTTTGAAAAGCGGGATTTTGAAAAGCGGGATTTTGTCAAGTGGGATTTTGTAAAGCGGGATTTTGAAAAGCGGGATTTTGTAAAGCGGGATTTTAAAAACGGGATTTTTTTCTTGAGCGGGATTTTGATAAAGCGGGATTTTGAAATGCGGGATATCGTTACGACCCCGAGCCGCGCTTGATTTTGCAAAGCGGGATTTTGAAAAGCGGGCAAACTTACCTTCCCCGCGCGGCTCGAATTAAAAAATCACGTCTTGCAAAATTCAAGACCAAGATATTGAAAAGCGGGATTTTGAAAAGCGGGATTTTAAAAAGCTGGATCTCAAAAAAACGGGATTTTCAAAATTGGGATTTTGATTTCGGGATTTTGATGGCGGGATTTTATAAAGCGGGCAAACTTACCTTCTCCTACTTTAAATTAAAATTCTCCTTCACCAGAAAGGGCGGCACGAATTAGAAAAATGGGTTAGTATCGTTATCCAAAATAAAAAAATCCCAAAAAACCAATTTTTTTAAAAATAACAAATTTTGAAGGGGTCGTAACGATTTACCATTTAAAAATCCCGCTTTATCAAAATCCCGCTCAAGAGAAAAATCCCGCTTTTTAATTCCCGCTTTTCAAAATCCTGCTTATCAAAATCCCCATTCTGCAAAAATAAAAATCCCCGTTTTTAGAAAATCCCGGTTTTGATTTTTGTTTTACTTTAAATTAAAATAATCCTTCACCAGAACGGTCCAAAACCAAGATTTTGAAAAGCGGGATTTTTTTGTTGAGCGGGATTTTGATAAAACGGGATTTTGATTTCGGGATTTTGCAGGCGGGATTTTGAAAAGCGGGCAAACTTACCTTTCCCTTGTAACCGGGAAGGGTAAGTTTGCTACTATTCTAATCCCCGTTTCCAAAATCCCGGTTTTCAAAATCCCGGATTTCAAAATCTTGGTTTTCAAAATCTTGGTTTTGAAAGACTTTTATTTTAATTCGGGTCGCCCTTTCTGCTGAAGAACAATTTTAATTTGTATTAAAATAAAAATCAAAACCGGTACTTTCCGAAAACCGCGATTTTTATTTGTGCAGAGCCGAAATTTCAAAAAGCGGGATTTGTTTGGATGGGATTTTGATAAACCTGGCTTTTGAAATGAAGGATATCATTATGACCCCGTTAAACCCGGGTTGGTATCGCGTTATCCAGAATAAGATAATGCCGAAAAATCAAGTTTCATAACAAATTTTTGAAATATTATTTTAATGCGTTTTATACGTTAATTTAGAGGATCGGGGCTACCGCCCCAAAACCCCTGCTTTGACGATTTTTTTTGAAATTTTAACATTCACAGAGATTGGAAATTTTTTGAAAAATTTATGTTTTTAAAATAGAGAACACCGCAAAGCCGCTTATCAATGGTCCTTTCCGCGCAAGGATGACATGCACTTATGTACCTTCCTTTTGTATTCATATTGCAGTTAACAAAAATTTAATGGGGTCTTCTTTTTCAATGGAGCAGTTTACTTTGTATTTTTCAAATTGTGCCACAACTAGATTTTGGAATTTTCATAAGGGATTTTGTACCTTTCGGATTTTGTTTCTTCGGGATTTTGTATCCTCGGGATTTTGTACCCTCGGGATTTTGTATCCACGGAATTATGTATGCTCGGGATTTTGTACTCTCTTAATTTTTTGAAAACCGTTGGGATTTTGTACCCTCAGGATTTTGACTCTCGGGATTTTGTCTCTCTCCCATTTTCAAACATTTAGAGATGTAACATTTTTTAGGAAAGCCCACATCTTTTTGGAAGTACATACATACAGGGGTAAAGTCCTTGAGTAAAATCATTCAAATTTTGTTGTAATATGGCAAGTAATACGCTAACAGTTCTCATATCAAAATTCCTTAATCATTATTATCCTCCTATATATTAACGGTTATGTCTGAAGGATTGATTGATGTTAGAGATTATATAACAGTTCTATAATTATTACTAAACAGTGTAATTATTATTTCACATAAATTAACGGGGGGCATGAACCAATTGCTTTATATCAATTATGAAATTGTCTGAATTCCAATTATTGTTAATTCATGAACATGAATAGTCGTTACATCAACCAAATCTTATTTATCGCCCGATTCTACGGAATCAATCAATTCAAATGGATTGTGTCACCAAATTCATTTTATATTGTGAACAAATTAAAACGGTTCTCACTGATATACGGCCTATTCGTTTGCTTACTGTTCAACTATAATTTCTTTCAATTGTATCAAAGTGCACTTGTGTTGTATAATTCAGTCGTTTCAAAATCAACATTTCAATTGTACTTCATCGCATGTTGCCTATTTATAAATACTGCCTACTACCATAAATTGGTAAAATTTTGGGACAGCCATCGAATAATCAACAAAATTTTTAAACTCTATAACGAGTTTATGGACAAGTATGGTGTTCAAAAATTGAAAATTATTAAACGTCTAAATCGAATTTTGTTCATTATTTATTTTGGTATTGGTGCAAGTTTGCTAGTACTGATGATGTTCAATTATACATATTTTGCATTTCGCGTAATTTGGCAGTTCGGTGCAATGTGCCTAATGAATTATTTTGGTATTATCATATTTTATGATTTTCAAATTGCAATTGTGCTGCTGGTGGTAATGCTAAATTGTGTGAACAATCGATTGAAACAAAAAATTAAAACTATCAACATTGAGTTGGTGACGAAAAGCCGCGTTGCCAACATTAATGAAATGTGTGAGCTCAGTGATTATGTCGACGAGGTAATTGAATATTTTGATAAAATCGCTCGTATCATGAATTTACTAAACAAGTATTTGGCGAATCAAATGATAATATTTGTGATTACCAAAATCGCAATGGTGATCAGCCAATTTTATTTTATGTTGAATGATCTGTGGAATTTTAGCTTACATACACAGCTATTTACTTATCTTGTGCTCAACGGATCGTCTTTAACATTTTTGTATTCAGTGCAAGCGTCTATGGCATTTACGCTGTTGGGTTATTTTCGAACACAAATTGACCAAATATTGTTTTCGGTTAATGAGTTGCGGTTGGTGGATGTGGATGAACGACTTACGAAAAGTGTGAGTATATTATTATAACACAATTTGTAATAATATCATAATATATGAAATAAAATCAGCCGGTAAATGTTTTCAACCCAAGAAACCTTTTAGGTTGGGATCTACCCATATCTGTAAGTTTTGTGTTGTACCCCAGATTTATTAATCGATAAAAATTGTAATTGGATTGAGTCAAATTTTGATAAAATTTATAAACATACAATTCTTTTGTATTTGCATCAAAGGTGTAACTAGAAATGTATTCATCTGGAACGACCTATTATTCCCCAAATTTGAAGGAGTTCCGAATTATAAAACTTGATTTTGAAGCCAAAATACTTTCATCATTTTCAGTTTAAACATTAAACCATATTAGACCGCGCTCATCATGAATAAATTTTTAATATATTCAACTTTGATTGTTGCCCGATTGTATGGAATTTTAAATTTTAAATTGGTCCGTCGTAATAATTTATTTTTTGTCTACCAGAATACTTTCACAAAATGTTTAAATATTTATGCATCTATGGTTGTGTTGGTATTTCTTACAAAATTTCTGTTAATATCATTTTTTATCATGAGCCAGGGACACGGTGCTGTTGTTTTGGGAAATTATATCTTATATTTCATTGTGAATATTTTTAGTTTAACCGGAAACTATTATCAACGTATTGTTAAGCATAACACAAATTATCGGGTTGTTAAGAAATTTCTAAAATTCCTAAATTTATTCAACACAACATTTAATAATCACAACAACCAATTTTTCGATTTAAAAATTGTACGACATTTAAATTTTCTATTTTTTTTAAATTATCATTTTGTTGCATTATTGCACGTCATGATGTCAGTGGTTGGTTTTATCCTATTTCCACTATTCTTCGATCGAATAATTCAGTTCCTTAGTGGATTTTTCGACACAATGATTTTCTATGATTTCACCATAATCATTATGGTTTTAATAATTGTTATGAAATATTTGAATATGCAGCTTGGTTGGCGAATACGCGAAATTAGTAAATTAGATTCGGTGTCACATACTAATGTCTCGAATTTAATGCGAACCAATAAAATGATCAATCTAAGCATTTACTTGGATTTGATGATGAAATTTTATGGCCGCATACATAAACTTATTCGTTCGTTGAACGCGTTTTATTCGAATCAAGTGTTTATGTTTATAGTGGGTAAGGTGACGAGGGCGATAAACCAAAGTTTTCTTATGTACTTTGGACTAACGAAACCTTATACCAATTTTTGGGCAAGTAAATGGCATTATCCGGCGACCGGAATTCCTTTTGGTATTAACCTTTGCATACAACTTCAAATGATATTTTGGTCGTTTGATATGTTACGGCAACAGGCAAATAAAACGGTTTTTTTGTTGAACGAGTTACGTCGTAGTAACATTAACAAGAGATTAAATAGTACTGTGAGTAAACTATTAATTTCTGGAGGATTTTAAAAATTGGAGGATTTTCAACAATTATCAATATCTCATATAAAATGTTTGTTTAAAAATACTAAACTATCTTGTTTTATTTTTATCTTATTTTCAGTTAAATCTATTCCGGATACAAATGGAGCATTTCGATTTCGATATAGCACCGTACAAGCTGTTTACTGTTAATAAAAACTTGCTGTATTCGGTAATATCACAAACATATCTGTTTGCAGAACAACATTTTTATTCTATCACTAATTTCAGATGATTGCGTACGCTGTCAATGGACTGATTATTTTAATACAGTTCCAGAAAAGTTCTGATATTCGTGGTTGAATTTAACCCTAACTATCTCAACTATTTAAATATTTTAATCAGTTCTCATAATCTTTAGTTTTAAAAATAAAATTATTTGATTGTTGTAAATAAAATTACCTATAACCTATCATAGATTAAAACTATTAAAATTTGTAAAATAAAATTGATTGACTCATTTTTTAATAACTTTACTGTAGTAATAATTGGGGGATTTTAAAACGTAAGTATTAACTTGTAAAAACAAAAATTATCGCAGATTACAACGTTGGTATAAGAATACGAGAATGAAGTTTGTGCAAACCTTTAAAATAATTGTGTTTAAAATGTTAGTATTTAGTAAATTAAAATTATCAAAACAATTATTTTTTGTATAACTTTTTTGATTTCCCTAATCAAAAATAAAAGAGCAGATTATCAAATAACTAACATTTTTTAATAATTATGACAATACTGAACGAGCAAGTTTAGTACTTAAATAGCAAAACAGTAAAGTAACAAATTAAAACTCGTGATTAGTCATGAGGTAGTGTATTTGTGCGGATCCTACGCCAATTTGGGAGCGGAAGCAATGACGTCACCAATATAAACGTCTACTTCATCAAATCATACACAAAGGTCACTGCTCCCAAAGTCAAAGGTTAACAGTCAGAGGTCAAAGGCAAAAATGTTATTTGTGGCCTAAATTCACGGCTAGTTTATTTCCCACACATAAAGCATATATTCGGGGGTAAATTGAGTGATGGCGTAAAACTTTACATTTGCATGTCATACATTCAGAGGTAAAATATAAGTTCTTGATATACATTCAAGAGCAAACAGAATTCAAGCATAAATTCAAGCGAAAACAATTGTATACGGGAGAGGCGTTTTAAGCATTGCAAGGTAGATTTTTGGTAACATTTGGGAGAAACATTTTTTTGATAAAAAACATCCGAATCCGAATAATAGTATTACTTTGTATAAATTTATTCATAAATGTTGTAATTTGCTCCTGGGTCATGAACCAGTAAAAATCGGACGTGCGGCGTCAGACCTAAAGTTAAAAAATTAAAGTTAAAGATAACATGGTTAAGTTTAAGGTAAAAAGTTAAAGTTATAAGATAAAGTTAAAACGTTAGAGATTAAAAAGTCAAAGAATAAAAGTTTTGGTTAAAAAGTTTTAGTTAAAAAGTTAAAGTTAAAGTTAAAGTTGAAAAGTTACAGGTAAAAATTAAAGTTACCAAGTTAAAGTTAAAACTCAGAAATTATAATCTTTAAAATATTTGTGAGTTTTGAAATAGTTAAATTCGATATTATTATCGTCACATATTAAATAATGATTTTAAAGACTATATTTTCTGAGTTTTAACTTCAAATTTAACAAATTTTAGATGACTCATGAACAAATTATACCATTCGAAAACAAATTGGTCACATCTAATTTTGAAATTTTCTTAATGATTTGAATTTTTAACTTTATCACTTTTTAACTTTAACTTCTAAGCTATAACTTTAACTTTTATAACTTAACCTTTTTAAATTTAAATTTTTAACTTTAATTTAAACTTTTTAACTTTACCTTGTCAACTTTAACTTTAGCTTTTCAACTTTTAAACTTTAACGTTTTAACTTTTAACCTTAAATTTTAATTTTAACATTTTAACTTTATCGTTTTAACTTTAACTTTTTAACTTTAACTATTTTTAACTTTAAATTTTTAATTTTATTACTTCTTAACTAAATAAATTTTAACTTTTTATAATTGAGTTTTTAACTTTTAACTGTTTAACTTTTTAACTTTTAAGCTTTACTATTTTTCAACTTTTTAAATTATAATTTTTTAACTTTATAACTTTTTTTAGTTTTTTAACATTTTAACATTTTGACTTTTTAACTTTTTAACTTTAACATTTTAATTTTAACTTTTAACTTTAACAGTAAGATTAAATTTTTAACTTTAACTTTTTTTAATTTTAATTTTTAATAAATTAAATTTTAACGTTTAATATTTAACTTTTTATATTTAACTGTTTAGCATTTTAACTTTTCAGCTTTATCAATTTTTAACTTTTGAAATTTTAACTTGTTAACTTTTTTACTTTTCAACTCTTTAACCTTTTTAACTTCTTAACTTTCAAAATTTAACTTTTAAACGTTAACTTATTAACGTTAACTTTTTACCTTAAACTTTAAATTTTAGCTTTAACTTTTTAACTTTAACTTTTTACGTTTATCACTTTTTAACTAAATAAATTTTAACTTTTTATAATTAAGTCTTTAATTTTTAACTGTTTAATGTTTAACTTTTAAGCTTTTACCACTTTTCAACTTTTTAAATATTAATTTTTTTACTTTCCTACATTTTTTAGTTTTTTAACATTTTAACTTGTAACTTTTTAACCTTCTAACATTTTAACTTTTGACTTTTTAATTTTGACTTTTTAACTTTAACTTTTTACTTTAATTTTTTTACTTTAACTGTAACTTTCAATTTTTAACTTTAACTTTTTAACTTTAACCTTTAAACTTTAACTTTTTAACTTCGACTATTTTTGACTTTAATTTTTAATTTCATAACTTTTAACAAATTAAATTTTAACGTTTAATATTTAACTTTTTATATCTAACTGTTTAACATTTTAACTTTTCAGCTTTACACATTTTAAATTTTAGCTTTTAAACTTTTTTACTTTTCAACTCTTTAACCTTTTTAACTTCTTAACTTTCAAAATTTAACTTATAAACGTTAACTTATTAACGTTAATTTTTTACCTTAAACTTTAAATTTTAGCTTTAACTTTTTAACTTTAACTTTATGACTGTATCTTTTTATCTTTAGCATTTTTTACTTTAACTTTACTTTTTATCTTTAACTTTAAGTTTTTAACTTTAACTTTTTACGTTTATCACTTTTTAACTTAATAAATTTTAACTTTTTATAATTGAGTTTTTAACTTTTAGCTGTTTAACTTTTTAACTTTTAAGCTTTACTATTTCTCAACTTTTTAAATTAGAATTTTTTAACTTTATTACTTTTTTTAGTTTTTTAACATTTTAACATTTTGACTTTTTAACTTTTTAACTTTAACATTTTAATTTTAACTTTTAACTTTAACTGTAAGATTAAATTTTTAACTTTAACTTTTTTTAATTTTAATTTTTAATAAATTAAATTTTAACGTTTAATATTTAACTTTTTATATTTAACTGTTTAGCATATTAACTTTTCAGCTTTATCAATTTTTAACTTTTGAAGTTTTAACTTGTCAACTTTTTTACTTTTCAACTCTTTAACCTTTTTAACTTTCAAAATTTAACTTTTAAACGTTAACTTATTAACGTTAATTTTTTACCTTAAACTTTAAATTTTAGCTTTAACTTTTTAACTTTAACTTTTTGACTGAATCTTTTTAACTTTAGCATTTTTTACTTTAACTTTACTTTTTATCTTTAACTTTAAGTTTTTTACTTTAACTTTTTACGTTTATCACTTTTTAACTAAATAAATTTTAACTTTTTATAATTAAGTCTTTAACTTTTAACTGTTTAATGTTTAACTTTTAAGCTTTTACCACTTTTCAACTTTTTAAATATTAATTTTTTTACTTTCCTACATTTTTTAGTTTTTTAACATTTTAACTTTTGACTTTTTAAATTTTGACTTTTTAACTTTAACTTTTTACTTTAATTTTTTTACTTTAACTGTAACTTTCAATTTTTAACTTTAACTTTTTAACTTTAACCTTTAAACTTTAACTTTTTAACTTCGACTATTTTTGACTTTAATTTTTAATTTCATAACTTTTAACAAATTAAATTTTAACGTTTAATATTTAACTTTTTATATTTAACTGTTTAACATTTTAACTTTTCAGCTTTACACATTTTAAATTTTAGCTTTTAAACTTTTTTATTTTCAACACTTTAACCTTTTTAATTTTTTAATTTTATCACTTTTTAACTAATCTAATTAAGTTTTAACTTTTTAAATTTTAACTTTTTAACTTTTTAACTTTCCAACATTTTAACTTTTTGACTTTCTAAATTTTGAGCTTTTTATTTTTTAACTGTTCAACTTTAAATTTTTAACTGTAACTTTTCAACTTTAACTTTTTTTAAGTTTAATTTTTAATTTTAACTTTGTAGCTTTTTAACTTTTTAACATTTTACAGTTTTGTAACTTTTTAACTTTTAACTTTTTAATTTTTTAACGTTTTAACTTTTTGACATTTTAAATTTAACCTTTTAACTTTAATTTTTTATCTTTGACTTCAATGTTTTATATTATATCATCATTATAAAATTTATTAAATAATGATTTTAAAGATTATATTATCGGAGTTTTAACTTTAGTTTAACAAATTTTAGATGACTCATGAGCAAATTACACCATTCGAAAACAAACTTTTAAAATTTAACTTTTTAACGTTATCTTTTTACCTTAAACTTTAAATTTTAACTTTAACATTTTAACTTTAACTTTTAACTTTAACGTTTTAACTTTAATTTTTTAAGTTTTACATTTTAACTGTAATTTTTTATCTGTAACTTTAAGTTTTTAACTTTAACTTTGTAACTTTAACTTTTTAACATTAACTTTTTGACTCTAACTTTTAAACTTTAACATTTTTAAATTAAATTTTGAACTATAATTTTTATCTTTAACTTAAAATTTTTAACTTCAACTTTTAAACTTTAACTTTAACTATTTTTAACTTTAACTTTTTTAATTTTAATTTTTAATAAATTAAATTTTAACGTTTAATATTTAACTTTTTATATTTAACTGTTTAGCATTTTAACTTTTCAGCTTTATCAATTTTTAACTTTTGAAATTTTAACTTGTCAACTTTTTTACTTCTAAACTCTTTAACCTTTTTAACTTCTTAACTTTCAAAATTTAACTTTTAAACGTTAACTTATTAACGTTAACTTTTTACCTTAAACTTTAAATTTTAGCTTTAACTTTTTAACTTTAACTTTTTACGTTTATCACTTTTTAACTAAATAAATTTTAACCTTTTATAATTAAGTCTTTAACTTTTAACTGTTTAATGTTTAACTTTTAAGCTTTTACCACTTTTCAACTTTTTAAATATTAATTTTTTTACTTTCCTACATTTTTTAGTTTTTTAACATTTTAACTTGTAAATTTTTAACCTTCTAACATTTTAACTTTTGACTTTTTAATTTTGACTTTTTAACTTTAACTTTTTACTTTAATTTTTTACTTTAACTGTAACTTTCAATTTTTAACTTTAACTTTTTAACTTTAACCTTTAAACTTTAACTTTTTAACTTCTACTATTTTTGACTTTAATTTTTAATTTCATAACTTTTAACAAATTAAATTTTAACGTTTAATATTTAACTTTTTATATTTAACTGTTTAACATTTTAACTTTTCAGCTTTACACATTTTAAATTTTAGCTTTTAAACTTTTTTACTTTTCAACACTTTAACCTTTTTAATTTTTTAATTTTATCACTTTTTAACTAATTAAGTTTTAACTTTTTATATTTAACTTTTTAACTTTTAACTAATTAACTTTTTAACATTTTAGCTTTATCACTTTTTAACTTTTTAAATTTTAACTTTTTAACTTTTAACTTTTTAATTTTCTAACTTTCTAACTTTTTAACTTTTATCTTATTATTTAAATTTCAACTTTTAACTTTATAACTTCTTAATTTTTTAACATTTTAAATTTCTGCCTTTTTAACTTCTTAAGTTTCCAACATTTTAACTTTCTGAATTTCTAAATTTTGAGCTTTTTAACTTTTTAACTGTTCAACTTTAAATTTTTAACTTTAACTTTTTAACTTTAACTTGTTTTAACTTTAATTTTTAATTTTATCACTTTTTAACTAATTAAATTTTAATTTTCTAGCTTTTTAACTTTTTAACCTTTTTCAGTTTTGTAACTTTTTAACTTTTAACTTTTTAATTTTTAACGTTTTAACTTTTTGACATTTTAAATTTAAGCTTTTAACTTTAACTTTTTATCTTTGGCTTTAACGTTTTATATTATATCATCATTATAAAATTTATTAAATAATGATTTTAAAGATTATATTATGCGAGTTTTAACTTTAGTTTAACAAATTTTAGATGACTCATGAGAAAATTACACCATTCGAAAACAAACTTTTAAACTTTAACTTTTTAACGTTATCTGTTTACCTTAAACTTTAAATTTTAACTTTAACATTTTAACGTTAACTTTTAACTTTAAATTTTTAACTATAATTTTTTAAGTTTTACATTTTAACTGTAACTTCTTATCTGTAACTTTAAGTTTTTAACTTTAACTTTGTAACTTTAATTTTGTAACTTTAACTTTTTAACTTTAACTTTTTGACTCTAACATTTTAACTTTAACATTTTTAAATTAAATTTTTAACTTTAATTTTTATCTTTAATTTAAAATTTTTAACTTTAACTTTTAAACTTGAACTTTAACTATTTTTAACTTTAACTTTTAAATTTTATCACTTCTAAACTAAATAAATTTCAACTTTTTATAATTGAGTTTTTAACTTTTAACTGTTTAACTTTTAAGCTTTACTACTTTTCAAATTTTTAAATTTCTAACTTTTTTTTGGTTTTTTAACATTTAACTTTTCACATTTAACTTTTTAACATTTTAACTTTTGACTTTTGAAATGTTTAACTTTTCAACTTTAACTTTTTTTATTTAACTGTTTATATTTAACATTTTAACTTTTCAGGTTTATCACTTTTTAATTTAATTTTCAACTCTTTAACCTTTTTAACTTTTAAACTTTTACTTTTTAACTTTAACCTTTTAACTTTAACTCTAAATTTTTAACTTTTACATTTTAACTTTAACTTATTAACTTTAAATTTGTAACTTTAGCTTTTCAATTTTATCACTTTTTAACTAATTAAATTTTAATTTTTTATTTTTAACTTCTAACTACTTAACTTTTTAACATTTTAACTTTTAACTTTAATTATTTAACATTTTTACTTTTTAACATTTTAACTTTAATTATTTAACATTTCTACTTTTGACTTTTTAACATTAACTGTAACATTCTATTTTTAACTTTAACTTTTAAAGTTTAACTTTTAAACTTTAACCTTTTAACTTTAACTTTAAATTTTTAACTTTTCAACTTTTACTTTTTAACTTTAACTTATTAACTTTAAATATGTAACTTTAATTTTTTAATTTTATCACTTTTTAACTAATTAAATTTTAACTTTTTATATTTAACTTCTAACTTTTTAGCTTTATCACATTTTATCTTTCTAAATTTTAACTTTTTAACTTTTATATTATTATTTTTTAACTTTTTAAATTTTAACTTTTTAACTTTTAAATTTTTAACCATTTTATATTTTTGACTTTTGTAACTTTTTAACTTTCCAACATATTAACTTTTTGACTCTTTGGACTTTTTAACTTTAACTGTTCAACTTTAATTTTTAATTTCATAACTTTTAACAAATTAAATTTGAACATTAATATTTAACTTTTTATATTTAACTGTTTAACATTTTAACTTTTCAGCTTTATCATTTTTTAACTTTTATACTTTTCAACTCTTTAACTTTTTTAACTTTTAGCTTTTACTAATTAAACTTTAACCTTTTAATTTTAACTCTAAATTTTTAAATTTGTTAACTGTAACTTTTTAATTTTATCACTTTTTAATTAATTAAATTTTAACTTTACATATTTAAGTTTTTAACTTTATACTGTTTAACTTTTTAATTTTTTAGCTTTATCACTTTTTAATTTTTAAACTTAAACATTTTAACTTTAACTTTAAGTTTTTAACTTTTTAACTTAAACTTGAACAATAATCTTTAACTTTATCTTTTTTCCTTTTAATTTTAATCGTTTTAACTTTAATTTTAACTTTTTATCTTTAACTTTAACTTTAACTTTTTAGCTTTTTAATTTTTAACTGTAACCTTTTTAACTTTTTAAATTTATCTCTGTTTACCTTTTTAACGCTTTAACTTTAACTTTTTAACTTAAACTTGAACAATATCCTTTAAATTAACTTTTTATCTTTAACCTTTTAACTTTAACTTTAACAGTAAGATTAAATTTTTAACTTTAACTTTTTTTAATTATAATTTTTAATAAATTAAATTTTAACGTTTAATATTTAACTTTTTATATTTAACTGTTTAGCATTTTAACTTTTCAGCTTTATAAATTTTTAACTTTTGAAATTTTAACTTGTTAACTTTTTTACTTTTCAACTCTTTAACCTTTTTAACTTCTTAACTTTCAAAATTTAACTTTTAAACGTTAACTTATTAACGTTAACTTTTTACCTTAAACTTTAAATTTTAGCTTTAACTTTTTAACTTTAACTTTTTACGTTTATCACTTTTTAACTAAATAAATTTTAACTTTTTATAATTAAGTCTTTAACTTTTAACTGTTTAATGTTTAACTTTTAAGCTTTTACCACTTTTCAACTTTTTAAATATTAATTTTTTTACTTTCCTACATTTTTTAGTTTTTTAACATTTTAACTTGTAAATTTTTAACCTTCTAACATTTTAACTTTTGACTTTTTAAATTTTGACTTTTTAACTTTAACTTTTTACTCTAATTTTTTACTTTAACTGTAACTTTCAATTTTTAACTTTAACTTTTTAACTTTAATCTTTAAACTTTAACTTTTTAACTTCGACTATTTTTGACTTTAATTTTTAATTTCATAACTTTTAACAAATTAAATTTTGACTTTTAATATTTAACTTTTTATATTTAACTGTTTAACATTTTAACTTTTCAGCTTTACACATTTTAAATTTTAGCTTTTAAACTTTTTTACTTTTCAACACTTTAACCTTTTTAATTTTTTAATTTTATCACTTTTTAACTAATTAAGTTTTTACTTTTTATAGTTAACTTTTTAACTTTTAACTATTTAACTTTTTAACATTTTAGCTTTATCACTTTTAACTTTTTAAATTTAACTTTTTAACTTTTAACTTTTTAATTTTCTAACTTTCTAACTTTTTAACTTTTATCTTATTATTTAAATATCAACTTTTTAACTTTACAACTTCTTAATTTTTTAACATTTTAAATTTCTGCCTTTTTAACTTATTAAGTTGCCAACATTTTAACTATCTGAATTTCTAAATTTTGAGCTTTTTAACTTTTTAACTGTTCAACTTTAAATTTTTAACTTTAACTTTTTAACTTTAACTTGTTTTAACTTTAATTTTTAATTTTATCACTTTTTAACTAATTAAATTTTAATTTTCTAGCTTTTTAACTTTTTAACCTTTTTCAGTTTTGTAACTTTTTAACTTTTAACTTTTTAATTTTTAACGTTTTAACTTTTTGACATTTTAAATTTAAGCTTTTAACTTTAACTTTTTATCTTTGGCTTTAACGTTTTATATTATATCATCATTATAAAATTTATTAAATAATGATTTTAAAGATTATATTATGCGAGTTTTAACTTTAGTTTAACAAATTTTAGATGACTCATGAGAAAATTACACCATTCGAAAACAAACTTTTAAACTTTAACTTTTTAACGTTATCTGTTTACCTTAAACTTTAAATTTTAACTTTAACATTTTAACGTTAACTTTTAACTTTAAATTTTTAACTATAATTTTTTAAGTTTTACATTTTAACTGTAACTTCTTATCTGTAACTTTAAGTTTTTAACTTTAACTTTGTAACTTTAATTTTGTAACTTTAACTTTTTAACTTTAACTTTTTGACTCTAACATTTTAACTTTAACATTTTTAAATTAAATTTTTAACTTTAATTTTTATCTTTAATTTAAAATTTTTAACTTTAACTTTTAAACTTGAACTTTAACTATTTTTAACTTTAACTTTTAAATTTTATCACTTCTAAACTAAATAAATTTCAACTTTTTATAATTGAGTTTTTAACTTTTAACTGTTTAACTTTTAAGCTTTACTACTTTTCAAATTTTTAAATTTCTAACTTTTTTTTGGTTTTTTAACATTTAACTTTTCACATTTAACTTTTTAACATTTTAACTTTTGACTTTTGAAATGTTTAACTTTTCAACTTTAACTTTTTTTATTTAACTGTTTATATTTAACATTTTAACTTTTCAGGTTTATCACTTTTTAATTTAATTTTCAACTCTTTAACCTTTTTAACTTTTAAACTTTTACTTTTTAACTTTAACCTTTTAACTTTAACTCTAAATTTTTAACTTTTACATTTTAACTTTAACTTATTAACTTTAAATTTGTAACTTTAGCTTTTCAATTTTATCACTTTTTAACTAATTAAATTTTAATTTTTTATTTTTAACTTCTAACTACTTAACTTTTTAACATTTTAACTTTTAACTTTAATTATTTAACATTTTTACTTTTTAACATTTTAACTTTAATTATTTAACATTTCTACTTTTGACTTTTTAACATTAACTGTAACATTCTATTTTTAACTTTAACTTTTAAAGTTTAACTTTTAAACTTTAACCTTTTAACTTTAACTTTAAATTTTTAACTTTTCAACTTTTACTTTTTAACTTTAACTTATTAACTTTAAATATGTAACTTTAATTTTTTAATTTTATCACTTTTTAACTAATTAAATTTTAACTTTTTATATTTAACTTCTAACTTTTTAGCTTTATCACATTTTATCTTTCTAAATTTTAACTTTTTAACTTTTATATTATTATTTTTTAACTTTTTAAATTTTAACTTTTTAACTTTTAAATTTTTAACCATTTTATATTTTTGACTTTTGTAACTTTTTAACTTTCCAACATATTAACTTTTTGACTCTTTGGACTTTTTAACTTTAACTGTTCAACTTTAATTTTTAATTTCATAACTTTTAACAAATTAAATTTGAACATTAATATTTAACTTTTTATATTTAACTGTTTAACATTTTAACTTTTCAGCTTTATCATTTTTTAACTTTTTTACTTTTCAACTCTTTAACTTTTTTAACTTTTAGCTTTTACTAATTAAACTTTAACCTTTTAATTTTAACTCTAAATTTTTAAATTTGTTAACTGTAACTTTTTAATTTTATCACTTTTTAATTAATTAAATTTTAACTTTACATATTTAAGTTTTTAACTTTATACTGTTTAACTTTTTAATTTTTTAGCTTTATCACTTTTTAATTTTTAAACTTAAACATTTTAACTTTAACTTTAAGTTTTTAACTTTTTAACTTAAACTTGAACATTAATCTTTAACTTTATCTTTTTTCCTTTTAATTTTAATCGTTTTAACTTTAATATTAACTTTTTATCTTTAACTTTAACTTTAACTTTTTAGCTTTTTAATTTTTAACTGTAACCTTTTTAACTTTTTAAATTTATCTCTGTTTACCTTTTTAACGCTTTAACTTTAACTTTTTAACTTAAACTTGAACAATATCCTTTAAATTAACTTTTTATCTTTAACCTTTTAACTTTAACTTTAACATTTTAAATTTGCAAGTTAACTTAACTTTTTATCTTTAAATTTAAATTTTGAACTTTATTACTTTTTAACTTTATCTTTTAAAATTTAAATTTTTAACTTTAATTTTTTAATTTATTCTTTTAAATTTTAACTGTTAAACTTCACCTTGCCTTTTGAGCTAAGCGATACAACCAGATTTTGTAAAAAGTTAGATGATCCCTTAAATAAATTTGCTAATCCTTTACAAGATTAAACCCCAGTTGGTTTGCATGGATCATTTTACCTTTTTTTGTTGAACCAAGCGCTTCGATTTTAGTTGCTTGAATATTACCAGAATTTATATGATAGCTTTATCACTTTTTAACTTTTAAAATTTTAACTTTTTAACATTTTGACTTTTTGACTATTTAACTTTTTAACTTTAACTTTAATTTTTTATATTTAAACTTCTTTATTTTACCTTTTGAACTTTACCTTGTTAACTTTAACTTTATCTTTTTAATTTTAACTGTTTATATTTAACTTTAACTTTTTAATACGGAGGGAGAAAATGATCAAAAATTTTGCATGTACAGTTTCGATCTGAGTAAGAATAACGAAAAATGTGATTTTTTCCAGTCAATATTATCACGCTATAGCGACTGCAATGCTACTTACACTTTTGATTATTTCTTATATATAGAAATGTAGTTAAGTATAAGCGAATTGTAGGCAAACAGACATATTAAACTAACTAACTTTTTAACTTTAAATTTTTAATTTTATCACTTTTTAACTACAATAATTAAATTTTAACTTTTTATATTTAATTTTTTAAATTAACTGTTTAACTACATATTTAGCTTTACTAATTTTCAACTTTTAAAATTTTAATTTTTAACTTTTTAACTTTTTAACTTTAATATTTTAACTTAAACTTTTTATCTTTAACTTTAACTTTTAAACTTAACCTTTTAACTTTATCACTTATAACTTTAAGTTTAATTTTTTTAATGTAACTTTTAAACTTTAATTTTTTAATTTAAACTTTTTAATGTTACTTTTCTAACTTTACCTTGTTAAGTTCAACTTTCGCTTTGTAATATTTCAACTTTAACATTTTAACTTTAACTTTTATATTTAATTTTTTAACTTTAATTTTTAAATTTTAACTCTGACGCCCCACGTTCGATTTTAGCTGGTTCATGAATCATGACTCATAAGTAAATTACATCATTCATCAACAATTTCATCACATAACGATACCAATATTTCGATGTCATTCACGATGACGAACCGGATGTTTGATATTATAAAAATATATTTTCCAAAATTCTTCCAAATCTACCTCGTAATGCTAAAAACGTTTTGCGTCTCTCGTATGCAAATATTTTCGCCTGAACTTATGTTAAAAATTGTGTTAGCTCCTTAATGTTGATCAAAAACTTATATATTACATCTGAATGTTTCCCATAAATGACTTTACCCCTGAATGTATGGCTTACATACTTATGTATATGTTTACGTCATCGCTCACTTTACTTCCGAATGTATACTTTATATACGCGAAAAGGTTTACGTCATATATATGTTACTTTCAATTTTACCCCTCAAATAACATTTTTGACCTTCGACCTTTGACCTCTGGCCTTTGAGTTTTGACCTTTGACCTCAGTAACCTTTTTTTGATGACGTAGACATTAATATTACCCTACCTAGCACAAAATAAAATAGTTTTATTTGCGTGAAAGAGCCGCGATACAAAAAAAATATAAGTACTATGACTATAACTATGACTATGACTATGACTATGACTATGACTATGACTATGACTATGACTATGACTATGACTATGACTATGACTATGACTATGACTATGACTATGACTATGACTATGACTATGACTATGACTATGACTATAACTATGACTATGACTATGACTATGACTATGACTATGACTATGACTATGACTATGACTATGACTATGACTATGACTATGACTATGACTATGACTATGACTATGACTATGACTATGACTATGACTATGACTATGACTATGACTATGACTATGACTATGACTATGACTATGACTATGACTATGACTATGACTATGACTATGACTATGACTATGACTATGACTATGACTATAACTATGACTATGACTATGACTATGACTATACCTATGCCTATGACTAAGACTAAGACTAAGACTAAGACTATGACTATGACTATGACTATGACTATGACTATAACTATGACTATAACTATAACTATGACTACGACTATGACTATGACTATGACTATGACTATGACTATGACTATGACTATGACTATGACTATGACTATGACTATGACTATGACTATGACTATGACTATGACTATGACTATGACTATGACTATGACTATGACTATGACTATGACTATGACTATGACTATGACTATGACTATGACTATGACTATGACTATGACTATGACTATGACTATGACTATGACTATGACTATGACTATGACTATGACTATGACTATGACTATGACTATGACTATGACTATGACTATGACTATGACTATGACTATGACTATGACTATGTCTATGACTATGACTATGACTATGACTATGCCTATGCCTATGACTATGACTATGACTATGAACGGAGAAATTTAAATTTTGAAATTTTTTTTAGCAGTATACTACAAATATATAACGGAAGATAAAAAATGTCGAATAGGGTTTTAATTACTTTTCAATTCGTCTCAGTCCTAAATAATCTAACATTAATTGTGAGTTGTGAACATTAACTGCCAAATTTTTGTAAAATGTATAAATGCTTCGTTTGGTCACGATATGTCGTATTTTTTTGGGAAAAGTGTCATTCGACGAGTTGTATAAACCTAAATTTTTTATTCATTATTTTGTATTCCATTAAATATTTTAATAAACAATTCAGCACTATTTCGTAAGTTTAATTAATAATTAAATGAAATGATTAATTTCGTTAATGGCATTTCGGATTAATCCATTCTATAATACGCATTAATCAAATTCATTCGAAAAAATGTTAAAATTAAAGTTAATAATTTATCTTGTTCAAATCTATGGCCAATTTAATTTCTTAATTACAATTAAATCAAATCGAATATTAATTAAAAAATGCAAATGGTTAAATTTGTATTCAATTTTGGTTGCCATACTGTTAACTTATACCTTAGTGCTGGATTTTAAGAATACCCAAATTGATCTAATAATATTTGATGAACATTTAGTTGTGATTAAATTGGTTACATTATCCCTGTTTCGACAGCTCAATTCAATAATTACAGATACAGCCGTGTGCCAGGAAAATGTCCATATAAAATACCTCCAGGCAAATACGCAGTGATAATAAGTTTGAAGCAGGCAATTAGAGATGTCCCCGGGTGATAAACAACGCAATAAATAATAATTAGCAATAAATATTCACTATACAACAAACTTATTATTTTATTTTTTTTTAATTTTAGATATTTATAAAAGTGGACTGTATGATTCACGACTTTACTCGATACAAGACAAAAAATGCAATTAAATTATTGCACTGAACAAAAAACAAAATATAAAAATAAATTTTACGTAAGCAAGCTTTAATCTGACTGCCATCTGTATAACAACAACAAGAACTTGTATACCGATAATGCAGATCAAAGCTTCCCTATGTGCTAAACAAATAAATTATAATTCTGGTACTAAATTAAATACTAGAATCGTGCTGTGAAAATGTCAAAACAAATATGAAACATTTGACAGCTAAAATATTTATAAATAATGTAAGTATAAAATTAGGAGATTTTAATAACAATAAATATACTAAGTAAATTTACTTTTAGTTACTACGAGGGAAATTATAATCAGTTAATCACATATAATAAAAGATAAGTAGAATTAATTTTGATATAACTATTTAAATTTAACAATGTTTTCATTTTTCCGCAGGTAAATATTGAACACTCAATGTTGTTTCGTGTTCGGATTGTGCCTCATCGCAACATCCCGCCCCCCCTGAATCAATTTCGTTCAGATGTAAGTCATCTTCATAAATGGGCAGCTTGCATACTTTGCTTATCGGACGCTGTAAAATAGT
This sequence comes from Tipula helvola, assembly GCA_963556165.1. Lineage (NCBI taxonomy): Eukaryota > Metazoa > Arthropoda > Insecta > Diptera > Tipulidae > Tipula > Tipula helvola. The sequence continues at coordinate 368,104,358 of OY744481.1, forward strand.
TCCTAAACGGGGAATTTTTAGTGTTACAACTCTGACTAAGCCATCTCGTCCTGGATGAGTTTTTAATACACGCGCCAATGGCCAATTACATGATGGGGTGTTTCCGTCGACCAATAGCACTATATCATCGATCTTTAAATTTTGGGATTGTTTATGCCATTTAGTACGTCGTTGTAACGTCGACAAATAATCGCGGTGCCAGCGTTGCCAGAATTCGTTGTACATTTGCTTCACCATTTTCCATCTGGAGTGTCCTGAGAATTCAACGCAATTGTCATCAGGGATATCGGTCAATGCTCTTCCTATTAGAAAGTGCGCTGGAGTGATGGTTTCCAAATCGTCGTCTGATTCCACATATAATGGGCGGGAGTTGATGGATGCCTCGATTCTGGTTACGAGCGTCATAAATTCTTCAAACGACAGGATATGTCCACTTGTAACTTTCTTCAGATTTGATTTTATCAGCTTGATTGAGGCTTCCCAAATGCCTCCCATATTTGGAGCACCTGGTGGAATAAAATGCCATTTAATTTCAAATTTTAACAAATAAGAATAAATTGTTTCAGTGTGATTTCTTAAGAACTTATACAGCTCCATTAAATGATTGTTGGCACCGACAAAGTTGGCGCCGTTATCGCTGTAGATGTTTTTGCATAGCCCACGCCGGGCAATGAATCGATGTAAAGCTGCGATGAATCCTTCTGATGATAATGTTGTAACGACTTCAACATGTACCGCCTTGGTGGCTAGGCATATAAATAAACATAAGTAGACTTTTGTTGTTGGTTGGTTTCGCCGATTCGTAACTCGCGCATCGAATGGTCCACAATAATCGACCCCTGTGTTTGCAAATGCATGCGAATATTGAACTCTGCATTCGGGAAGATCACCCATTAGTTGAGTTTGAACTTGAGGATGAGCTCGAAAACATTTGACACATTTGTGTATTACTAACCGGACAATGGTTTTGCATCTTAGTATCCAGTATTTTTGGCGTAGCAACGATATACACAATCCAATGCCAGCATGATTATGAAATTCGTGATAATCTTTTATTATTGGCTTGCAGATAATTGAGTCATTGGGTAGAATTATCGGATGTTTCTTATTGAATTGGCAGGTAGAGTTTGATATTCTACCACCTAGTCGAATTAGTTTGTCGCTGTGTATAAACGGGTTGAGTGTCTTCAAACGGCTTTTATTGGATACTGGTTTTCCATCGGATAACAACTTATATTCTTCAGCGAAGCCCCTTTTCTGTTCATATAAACAAAGGCGATGAGATGCGTCGGTGATTTCATCTGGAGATGGTCTTAACATATTATTAATTTGAGTTCGTGTGCGACAAATGTTGTTCAGCTTAATTATGTACTTATTTTTTAGATGTGCTATACATTTATTAGCGATGACTAGATTGTAACACATTCTGTAGAAACTTGAATACCTGGATAACAGCTGTTCCAGAAAAATGTCCTGAACAACCACATATGCGTTTATCTGACTGCGTTCTTCATGAACTTCGACGTTATTTATATTATCCGTAGTATAATTAGGATATTTCACAGTCTCGTCACACAGCCAAACGGGGCCGGCCCACCATAGTTTATGTGCCATCAATTCATCTATACTGAGCCCTCTTGTAGCGCAGTCCGCGGGGTTCTCTTCAGAATTAATGTGATTCCAATAAACACGCTTATATTTAGATAATATGTAGGATGTTCTATTTGCGACGAATGTTTTCCATCGCTTTGGAAACGATGATAACCAGTCGAGAACTAACTTAGAATCAGTCCACATTGTAATGTTATCAATTTTAAGTGTCAAGGTTTGCTCAACAAATGACATCAGCTGTGTCAATATATGCGCAGCTTGGAGTTCGAGTCGTGCCAATGTTATTTGTTCAATTGGGGCTACTTTTGTTTTCGAAATTACTATGGTCGATCGTCTGTTAGCCCCTTTCCCTGATATTGCGTAAATTACCGCCGAATAAGCTAATTCACTAGCATCACAAAATCCGCATAGCTCTATTGTGTCTGTAGTGTTTAACCATCTTGGAATTCTGATTTTGTTTATATGCGATAAACTGTTTCTCAATTTAAGCCAATCTTGCTTAGTTTGCGATGGTAGTAAATCGTCCCATGTAATTGGTTCTAGCCAAAGCCGTTGAAATAAAATTTTGATTTTAACGGTTAAAGGTGATAACCAGCCTAGGGGATCAAATATTTTACTAGCATCGGACAGCAATCCTCGCTTCGTTAAACAAACTGATTTTGGCAGATCACATTTGAATGTGAACTCATCCTGGTAAGAATCCCAGCTTAAGCCAAGAATTTTTGATGATTCACCTTCGTTGGAAAGCTCCTTTTCACTACTCGTTTCATTAGCTATGTTTGATCCTGCAACCGCAGACAAATTATTTGATCTCAACTTTCTTAAATTGAATCCGAATTCATTTAAAGATGATGTTAACAAATTTTTTAGTTTAATCAGACCTTCAATTGTTTCATAGCCACACATTAGATCGTCGACATAAACATTCTTGGACAAAATATTGGCAACATGTGGATATTTTGATTCTATTCGATTAGCAATCTCCTTGATACATCTGGTTGATAAAAATGATGCAGAAGTTGTGCCATAGGTTACCGTACGTAACTGATATGCTTGCGGTGTTGAATCTGGATTTGTTCGCCAAAGTATTTGTTGATATTTGGCATCATCGTCATGAACCCAAATCATTCTGTACATTTTCTCAATGTCCCCGCTTAATACGTACTTGTGCTGCCTAAATCGCAGCATAATTTCAACTAATGATGACTGAATGGTAGGGCCAATTTCTAGCGTATCATTTAATGACAAATTTGTTGTTGACTTTGTCGAGCCATCAAATACTACCCTTAAACGAGTGGTGGTGCTTTGTTTTAGCACCCCATGATGCGGTAAATAGTATGAGTTTGGATTTGGCTGGCCTAGCAATTTCATGTGGCCAAGAGCTTCGTATTCTGACAAAAAATCATGATATAGTGATTTGAATATTTTATCTCGCTGAAAACGGCGCTCCATTGACAGCAGTCTCTTGTATGCAATATTGTATGTTGATCCTAGCTCTTCAGGTTGAATCTTAAAGGGAAGACGTACAGTAAATTTATTATCGGAAGAAATTTTCGTGGTTTTCGAAAATAGTTGTTCACATATATCATCGTTGGAGTACTCAGTAATTCTTGGAATATTTTCGACTTCCCAAAACCTTTTTAGCGTCGAATCGACTTCCGTCATTACGTTTAAGCTAACACTGGATATAACGTTGAAATCATCGACTAATTTTCCGACTAAAATCCATCCAAATTTTGTGTTGAACGCTGACATTTGACTACCTTGAACCTTGCCATCACTCATCGTATCAAAGAAAATGTCGGACCCAAGCAACAAATCAATATCGCCACCGTTTAAACAATCGCGATCAGCTAGTTTTAAAGATTTAAAATCTTGTAGTACGTTATTATCCGTTAGTGTTACCGGCTGCATTATGGCTATGTGTGGTACTACGTATGCGCTAAAAATTGTTTTGTAGCTAGCGTCGTCATTCATTAAATTTATTTTGGCAATTCCTTTCGTTTTACCCATGTGAGTAGAGCCCAAACCCTTGATTGAAATAGCCCGGGCTTCTTTTGGCAGATTGAGAGCTTTGAAAGCCCTTTCGGAAATGAAACTGACTTCGGATGCTGAGTCTAATAATGCTTTACATGAATGAAAAGACCCCTTTGAATTTTGTACCTTCACCATTGCTGTGGGTAGAATGCACACACTATCAGCTTTTGTGCAGTGCATACTGGATACCTCGTTTTCCTTTGCTGGATCAGTCATTTCTTTAATCTCTCCTTCAATCTGCTGCACATCTTCGTGTAATAAGCTGTTATGCTTCCGATAACATTTTTGGCATCTTGCTCTTCCTCGACAGTTATAGACGTTGTGCCCCACATTTAAACAATTGAAGCATCTTTTTTTATCAGCAATGAAAGATCGGCGTTCAGTTACGGACAGTTCCTTAAATTTTGTACATTCGTATAATTTGTGATTTTCAGCATTACATAATTCACAGCTAGACGTCACTGTTGCAAACGTTTTTAGATTTCGATCTGGCCTTATGTTTGTTGATTTAGCCGATGCGCCGTAACTCTCCAATGCATCGATTCGATTTGATAGGAATTCTAGAAATTGCTTAAAACTTGGGAATTCATCTTTTGCAGATTGCTCGGCCCATTCACATCTTGTCTCGTTGTCTAGCTTGTTAATTATCAAGTAAATAAGCCATGGATCTCTGCTTTCAGCATCGGTGCCGACGCTCTTTAAGCCTCGAATAACTTCGTCGCATACATCATGAATCTTGCGCATGTTATTGGACGTAGCTTGTTGTATAGCTGGCTGCTCTATAAACCTTCTAACAAACGAGTTTACGGCATATCGTTTACGGTCATATCTTTTTCGTAGTTTGTCTAGTGCTTCAGAATAGTTCGCAGAAGTGACATTCATATGCTTAATTAAATTGGCTGCTTCATCTGTTAGATAACCCTTCAAATAATGAAATTTTTGGATGTCGGATAGCCGTTTACATTCATCTATTTGCTGTGTGAACATTTCGTAAAATGCTTGCCAATCGGTGTAATTTCCAGAAAACTTAGGAATTTCCAATTTCGGTAACTTGATGTCCCGCGAGTCTCGTTCGCTTACTAAACCAATGTTAGGGAGTGCAGCATTTCCAAGTGTTTCATGTTCCAAACTCTCAGATCTCATTGATTGCCTTTTTTTTGATATTACTGTATTAAAGTCGCCGATCGCAGCGTAATATATGTCTTCCGCTTCAAAGAATTTAGATACTTCATCACTGTTGTGGATGAATAATTTGGTTTCAACTTCTAGATATTGTGACAGTAAGTCTTCAGCGCGTTTCATTCGCACGTTTACGTCGTCTAAATTCACTGCGCTTGAGGTGAGACAATCACTAGCATATTTTCGAATTTTTTCAAGTGATTTCAATAATGTATTCATTGTTGTTTTATAAGCTTCAGCTTCTGCAGCACTCATTATGTAGATTGATTCAATTACCTTCACTTTCGACTTTAAATTCACTTTACACCAACACTCTAATTACAGCTTGTAAATTTATTCGTTAATTTAAGTTAATAACAAATTCTCTGCACACGATATTATTTAGAGCCGCTTGAATATTTTAAATAACTTTGGACTATATGTAATTGAAATACAATTTACCGCAATGTTAAATTTTCATCGAAATGGCGGATAAATTGTTAACCGCATGTAATGTAAATCTTCGGCTTCTCAAAATGATTTTTAAGCAAATGGTCCCGTTATAACGTTTGCTTTGACCTTCAACCACACCGTAACCGACGCCACGCTAAGTAGACCAGTATTTTTGACCACTATTTGATTAAATTCAATAATTTGTATAGTTAGCCTTTTTTGCCACAATAAATATCAACACGAAAATGGCGGAAATAAATGATAATAATTTGATGAACAAAGATACTATAAAATGTTTCTACTTCTCTGAGTATTTTGTTGAGGAAATCCCGTCGAAATTTGTACGACTTCTATCACATCAACCCGTATGCTATATAACTGTCCCAATATTTATATTACCGCTTTAGTAAATTTGATACACCGGCACATCCGGCTCGAAGGACCAATGTTTCGACAGCTCAATTCAATAATTACAGATACAGCCGTGTGCCAGGAAAATGTCCATATAAAATACCTCCAGGCAAATACGCAGTGATAATAAGTTTGAAGCAGGCAATTAGAGATGTCCCCGGGTGATAAACAACGCAATAAATAATAATTAGCAATAAATATTCACTATACAACAAACTTATTATTTTATTTTTTTTTTTAATTTTAGATATTTATAAAAGTGGACTGTATGATTCACGACTTTACTCGATACAAGACAAAAAATGCAATTAAATTATTGCACTGAACAAAAAACAAAATATAAAAATAAATTTTACGTAAGCAAGCTTTAATCTGACTGCCATCTGTATAACAACAACAAGAACTTGTATACCGATAATGCAGATCAAAGCTTCCCTATGTGCTAAACAAATAAATTATAATTCTGGTACTAAATTAAATACTAGAATCGTGCTGTGAAAATGTCAAAACAAATATGAAACATTTGACAGCTAAAATATTTATAAATAATGTAAGTATAAAATTAGGAGATTTTAATAACAATAAATATACTAAGTAAATTTACTTTTAGTTACTACGAGGGAAATTATAATCAGTTAATCACATATAATAAAAGATAAGTAGAATTAATTTTGATATAACTATTTAAATTTAACAATGTTTTCATTTTTCCGCAGGTAAATATTGAACACTCAATGTTGTTTCGTGTTCGGATTGTGCCTCATCGCAACAATCCCAACTATTGGTGGTTTTCATATTTATCATCACGACATATTACACTCGTACAGCTCATTATAGTGAATTTAGTGATATTCTCGATAAGTGTACAATCTTGTTTTGCTACTTTGGTCGTAATAATATTAAATTATGAAATGCATACAAAAGTATCTTTGCTACCATATTGATTTCAACTATGGCATTAATTTTTCAAATATTTTGCCAAGGCGTACCAAATCAAGTAGCGCTTATATATTATAGCATTGGATTATTTGAAGCCGTTTCAATTTATGATTTCATGTTAATTATGACAGGTGTAACGAGTTTATTAGAATGTTCGAACAGTGATTTAAAATTAATCGTTAACACTTTTAATAAGTTGGCAAATCGAAAGAAAATATGTGTAACTCAATGGAAGTTATGTGATGGTTTGGAACAAGTAATGACTGTGTACAGTGAAATTAGTGATTTAATAACTCACTTGAATCGGTTTTATTCAAGATTAGTGATGACCTTCTTAACGACAAAAATGGCAAATCTGCTTAGCTACATGTTTTATATATCCTATTCAAGTTTAGTTGTACCAAAGGATTATTCGTTCGAGACGGCCGTGACAGTTTCAGCCCTCCACGGTACATACGTGTTTTTTAATATGGTACACGTGATTTGTTTGGTGGAAGCTACAGAACTGTTTTATCGACAAATTAGGCGTACCGAAATTTTATTAGATGAGACAAGAAATTGGAATTGTAACCGGATTGCAGGTGATGCAGTAAGTTGTATCTTTATTTATGTATGATTTGAAATAATTTTAAATCCCGAATTTTGTAAAACAGCAAAAAAAATTCTTTGGGATACGGTCCTTTAGGATGGAACTTAGCTATTTTGAAGCGATTTAGCAATTTTTTTTCATTTAGTTAGTAAATACAGTAATCGCGCGATATGGTTGCTTGTATCGAATTAAGCATGGTATCGTATGTCTTAAAATACTTAAGTTGGTAAATATAGAATTTTTTTTTCAGCCATCGACAAGTATGCGTTGCGTATATTGATATAAGATCACTCGAGCTTTTCAAGATTATTCGAGTTTTTCGGTTTTACTCAAAATTTAACAGACTCATCTTCCAGGTGTTATGCAATTCGCGGCTCAACACAATTTTTGCATAGCACAACACCATATGCACGCTCGCTTGTATTGGGGTATTGCTGGATCCCTGATCGTAAATTCGAGCAAATAAATTTCATAGGTAGACGTTTGAAAATGTTGGTATTCCGCTTCTGGAGGAAATTTTTTCCCATAATCAAATCGTTCGAAGAAGAATTCTTGGATTATTATTATTATTACTTGAGGGCCATGTGGGGGCTCAAGCCACCCCGCACTGCGACCTAAAAGATCTTTTGTGCATGAAGCCCTACTTAATTATCCGTCCAGTCAATATTCAGGCTCTTAATGAACCTGATAATACTGCCTAACGGTACGTGATACATACTATCTGGGCTCATTGCTCTCCCTCCTAGATGTAATAACATTTACTTCTGCTAGAAGAGCGGTAGCATTGGGACTCAAGGACTTCGAGGGATAAAATGGAATTAAAGAAAATAACTTTATTTACAAGAATGAACATCATCAAACATCAAGGTCATGATGTTTATCAATTCAATGGTCATCATTTGCAAATGCTACTGATATTAGAATGCGTTATACCGATCCACTGACAACATAGCAAATCTTTCTGAATTTTTACCGATCCCCTGTGTGGGGTTTGCTAGTTTCCCATGAGGTGCCTTCCCGGGTGGCGGATAGGGGAAAAACTCTGAAATACCCAGGCCGGGCCAAAAACTGGCACACCCAAGCTAAGGCGGCACGGCATACGCCGATAGCTGCATGGCTAAGGTGGAGCTAGTCGTTAGCATGCGAACTCCAAATTTGGTGACATTCAGTTTTAAACCATAGCCTTCCGATGATATCGCAGACCTCTGTCATAGGTGACTGTTATTTCTCGTGCTACTCGTGGGAACAAAAAATGAATTCTAATACACAAGAAACAAATAAATTTAATGAGAGTGATGCCTCTCCAACAGCATCAAAACAATAGGTTGGAGGAATGCTAGAATTAGAATCTAGCACAGCAAGCAAAGACGCAAACCAGGCAAAAGCGGCCGACAATCAGGTATGTAATGAATCGGGTATCAATCGAATAACAGCACAGTTGCCCGATCTAGAAGGCTCCCAGGCCCAGATGGATACAGATCCTGAATTATTATTACCTATAAAAGTGAAGCTAAATCCCGGCAAGAGGTATAGATTAACATCTAAGGAGTATGGGGCGATCCAAAAAATGAAACGAGAAATATCATCGGACAGATGAGAGAGCAGAAGGAGGGCGGATTTCGAAACTGCAGGGAAATTTTAAAAAATCTGCAAGGAATGACGTAAAAACAAAGAAACACCGCTACTGGGGTTATGAACGGCTTGCTGGAACTGGAGTGTGTGCTCCAGGTGATTTCATCCCTGCGGACTGATCAAAGGAAGGTATAGAGGGAGTCCGACTAACAGGAACAAGGGAATGTTGGCACATACGCGAGTCGAGCAACTGAGCTGCCCCAAACTACCCGACCAGACAGGGGAAAAAGTAGGAATGCCCCATCTACAGAAGAATCGAAATGGGAAGTCAGGGCCAGGATGGAAATGGGTGAAGAGGAAGGGAAGGAAGAAACGCAAAAAGGAGAAAACCAGCGCGGTTGTAGTCCAACCAGCTCCTGGTAAAACGTATGCTGACGTATTGGGTGCCATCCATGGAAATGCATGCCCGAATAGCGAGGAAACGGAAATTCGGCAAATTAGGAAATGAAACGCGCAGCAGTAGGCCAAGAGGGTGAGGTCTGAGGATTAATACCTCGTCTGAAAATAGAGATTCTGAAACTAGACAGACGGTAGTCGAACGCGAATCTGGAGAGGAGCCTACTGGGGACATTAAGATCTCTCTTTTCCTTTTGGATAATCGCGGACAAAAAAAGCGGTCGTTGAACTCGATGAATGAGCCGCCTTAAAGATGCTAGAAAATGGGACATTGTAGATCGGTTGGGTTTTCGGGAGAGTTAGCAGGAGATTGGAAGTCTTCAAGTATTATAGATGTCTTGGATACGGGCACATTAGCCGAAACTGCGAGGGTCTCGATCGCAGTGGTAGCTGATGAAGAGCGGTAACGATTTGCACAAGATGATATGGTGTACTTCCGAACCGAAGTGTTTGCTATGTGCAGAGAGTTCCGGTAACAGACCGACACTAAATCTAAATCATATACAGGGGTCACGTGCCTGTGGGGCCTTTAGAAAAGCTCTGCAGGACAAGCATAGAGATAATATGAACGGTTTGTGAGATGTATGCCCAGATAGTGGTCGTTAGCGAGCGATGCCGGGACGTCCGTATTATTCACATTGTCGACCATGGCGCGGGCAAAGGATATGTTTGGGTTAGAGGTCAGGGCACAACGGTCTTTAGTGTGTAGAAGACGCAATTCACGATACAGCGAGGGAGTTGGTGGTAACCGGCAACTTCAATGCGCACGCACTAGAATGGACTATGCCACAGCAGGATACCAGGGGGAAGCTGGTGACGGAGATGGTTGACCTTAACGTGTTGAACAGCGGCTCAGTTCCGACATATCGCAGACCTGGCTACGGAAATTCCATTCCCGACATATCATTGGTATCGTTAAGGCTGCCGTCTAAGGTAGTGGGCTGTTGGTTGATGGAGGACTACACGGGTAGTGATCATAACTACATCATCTTCATGGTGCTCGATGATAGATCGGCGCAGAGAATGAGAATCCAAGACTCACGTGTCTGGAATATGAGTAGGTTAGAAGGAGAATCACTGGTTGCGTTTTTGGAGCCAAACCTTGGAAATGGCCTACCTGTTCTGCAGGACAATATAACCAGGAATGATGTCGATGCTAAGAATGTTGAAATCGTGCAGCTTATCCAGCGAGCCTACGACACAGCAGTGCCTTGTTCAAAATAGTAGGGCGGAGATGACAGGCCTACTTGTGGACTGACGAAATAACCTAACTTAGCGAAACGCCCAAAAACTCAGGCGAAAGGTTCAACGAGCATAAAATAGAAGTGATGCAGTATGCAGATCAGTCAAGTACAGGGTGGTCAAGAAAGACCTCGGTATAGCCATACGGACTAGTAAGGTTTAATGTTGTCGGCAGGATATCTGCCGCGAGATGGATGTCGACCCATGGGGCAAAGGCTAAAAGTTGGTCACTCACAGACTGAGTACCATGAATTTATGCAGCTCAATGCATGCAATGGTGATGCGAAACATCGTAAATACACTATTCTCAACACATGCCTTGAGGACAGAGGAGGATACTCCAGAGCAGGTTGGTATTGTCCCCGCATTCATAGAAGGAGCTGACCGGTGCGGTGGCATCCTTAAAAAACAAGAAGGACCCAATACCCGATGGCATTCCCGGGGAGGTATTGAAGGTTGTGACCGGTGGTTGCCCACAGCTACTAATTGCCTGGTAGCGAGGGTATTCCCTACATGCTGGAAGGTGGCCAGACTCGCGTTCATTGAGAAGGGTAAGGTAGGAAATCCTGACTCTCCGTCGACTTATAGGCCTATTTGGATGCTTGAAACGATGGGGAAACTGTTGGAGAAATTGCTGAAAATAAGGTTGGACTCGGCCATAAGAGCTGCTGGTGGTCTTTCTCTAAGGCAGCATAGCATGGCTTTCGAAAAGGTCACTCATCTATCAATGCCATTATGGAGGTAACCAGCGCGGTTGCCCGGGCGGAGAGAACGAGCCATCAGGCAAGACCATTGGCGTTCCTCCTCCCTCTTGACGTCAGAAACGCCTTTAACTCGGCGAGATGGGAGGACATGCTATCGGCGCTTCGGCGGTAATTTGAGGTCTCGAATTACCGCTTGAGGATGATGCATGACTGAGGGACAGGAGATTATTGTACCAGATGGCAAATGGAGTTAAAAGGAAAGAAATCACTGCTGGAATGGCACAGGGTTTGATTCTTGGCCCATATCTGTGGAACGTATTGTACGACGGCTTGCTTCGGCTTGAAATGCCGGACGATGTATCCTTGGTGGCTTATGCGGATGACATCGCCATGGTAATAATGGCTAGAGGTATTGAGCTGGGCCAGTTTAGGATCAACCAGGCGATGAGGAAAATAAACGCCTGGATGTAAGGTCACGAGTTAAAGTTGGAAATCCCTAAGTCAGAGATTGCATGTTTACCAAGAGCAGGATACCTACAATTATCCCCATGACGATGGGCACGGAGGTGATTCACACGAGTGCAAGGGGAGGCTGCAATCACGGCTAGGGTCGAGACCATGGAGGCCAGTTTTTGACGGGACATGGGTACTTCAGGGCCTATCTCGACAGGATGGAAAGCTGAGGTCCCCTCAGTATTTGTACCGTCTGGAGGAGCGGGACGATGTGTATCACAATTTCTTCAGGTGTGATGAATTCTCAATATAAGGTATGCGGCTCACTGCGTTAGTCGGGGGAGGTAACGCCGGACACAGTAGGGGAGGCACGGAGAGCAGTAGCATGTTTCATTTTTATTCATGTCGGCCGGTAAATCTATTCAATCCAAAGAATTTATTGAATCTTTGTTTAGGAAAATCTAACACGTATGTTTTGTGTTGTACGAAAGATTTCAAAAACGAATATTAATCGATAAAAATTGTAAATGGGTTGAGTATTCGATACAGTATGTGTATAGACAGACTTTTCTTTTATATTCGAATCACAGGTGTAACTAGAAATGAATCCGTGTGGAACGAAGCATTATTCTCCAAATTTGAAGGTGTTCCCAATTACAAATCATTAATTTTGAAATCAAATATTTTCATCATTTACACTTTAAGCATTAAACCAAAATAATTAAACCGCCGTTCATCATGAATAAATTTTTGATACGTTCAACTTTGATTGTTGCCCGATTGTATGGAATTTTAAATTTTAAATTGGTCCATCGTGATAATTTATTTTACATCCACAAGTATAAATATTCGATATTTTTAAATATTTACGCATCTTTCATTGCCCTGGTATTTCTTATACAATTTCTGTATGCCTCCATCTCCGTAATGGGAGGACTCGGGGTTGTTGTTCTCGGTAATTTTATCATAAGTATCATTGTAACATTGTTTACTTTAACCGGAAACTATTATCAACGTATTGTTAAACATAACACAAATTATCGGGTTATTAAAAAATTTCTAAAATTCCTAAATTTATTCAACACAACATTTAATAATCACAACAATAAATTTTTTGATTTAAAAATTGTGCGACATTTAAATTTTCAATTTTTTTTTAATTTCCATTTTGTTGCATTGTTGCACATTTTATTGGCAGTTTTGAATTATATCCGCTATAAGCGTTTCGACAGTCAGGTACTTAAGTTCATTTCGGCGTTCTTCGACACAATGATCTTCTATGATTTCACCATAATCATTATTGTTTTAATAATTGTTATGAAATATTTGAATATTCAGCTTGGGTGGCGAATATGTGAAATTAGTAAATTAGATTCCGCTTCACATGGTAACGTCTCGAATTTAATGCGGATCAATAAAATGTGTGATCTAAGCAATTACATGGATTTGATGATGAAATTTTATGGCCGCATACATAAACTTATTGGTGCGTTGAATGCGTTCTATTCGAATCAGGTGTTTACGTTTATAGTGGGCAAGGTGTCGAAGACGGTAAACCAAGGTTTTCTTGTATACTTCGGACTAATGAAACCGATTGATTTTTGGGCGGGTGGTAAATGGTACTATCTGGCGAATATAATTCCTACTTATATTAACATCTGCATACAACTTCGAATGATATTTTGGTCGTTTGATATGATACGGCAACAGGCAAATAAAACGGTTTTTCTGTTGGACGAGTTACGTCTTAGCCACGTTGACTGGAGGTTAAATAGTACTGTGAGTAGTAAACTATTAATTTCTGAAAGCTTTTAAAAGAGTATCGATATCTTTGTCTCATAGAAAATGATTGGTCAGACATGGTAGTTTGAAAATACTAATCTGTCAACGTTTTGTTTTTATTTCATTTACAGTTAAACCTATTCCGGATACAAATGGAGCACTTCTGTTTTGATATAGCACCGTACAAACTGTTTACTGTTAATAAACATTTGCTGTACTCGGTAATATCACCAACACATCTGTTTTCAGATCAAATTTTTATTTCTATCACTAATTTCAGATGGTTGCGTACGCTGTCAATGGACTGATTATTTTGATACAGTTCCAGAGAAGTTCTGAGAGTCATGGTTAAATTTAACATTTGTTCTATTCTCATAATTTTTAGTTTTAAAAATAAAATTATTGGATTGTTGGATATAAAAATACCTAACCTATCTTAGATTAAAAATATTTTATTAATATATACTGATTGGTCATATTTTAACAAATTTATTGAAATAATTACTGGATCATTTAAAGTTGTAATTAGTAACTTTGAAAGAAAGGCAAATTTTGACTTTGAAAATTCATATATCACGTACAAATTGATTTAAGACTAATTCGCCAGTCTCTGCTTGTAACACTGCGCTGGAAGATATACGCAGTCCTAGCATAACCGCAGGTGGTATGACAGTCCAAGCCCTGGACGAAGCCAGAAAGAAACTAAATTATTTTTATTCATTTTTATTTGATACTACAGTGGTTACAATCGGTATAAACAATTACGGCTAACTACAATTAATTAGAATTATACACAAAAAGTTTTATTAGATGAACGTTCTCCAAGGAAACCTTCATCGAAGTAAAACAGCGGATGCCCTTTTGGATCAGCTGAGACTAAAAATAGACGCAGATCTACTGATTATTACTTTTTACACTTTCTGCCGTAGGCACTTGGCGAAAAACACTTAATACACACATTTTGAAGTTAGAGTTAAAGAATATTTATCTGGTATAGCCATGAATCATCCCTTTATAATCATTTAACGTTAGAAAATCACACATCCAGTTTAAACAATTTAGAAATATTACATGTACAACCAAAAAGCAGACGTTTAGACAACTTAGCCTCTTACGAAATCCGAAAAGCTATATTTCTTAACCAAAATATCCTCAACGAACAGAGAGAAATCCATTTGCACCAATTACCGACCCCGCACTATTTTATTCTCATACTCATCCCATCCCATAAAATGACTAATACGTCGGGTTATAATAAAAAAATAAAAAATCCAAGATCACGGATCCAAGATGACCACGAAAATGTGAACTTTTCAACGTTTATGAAAATCGATAAAAGCATTATCTAGGGGATTTTCGAGATCGCTGATCACGCATCTGAGGTCAACATTTAAAAATTCTCTCTATAAAGTACCAGATTCTCGACAAAAAGTGTTAATTTTAGATAGATTTTCAACAAATGTCTAAAAATAACACTTTTTATCGAGAATCTGGTACTTTTTTGAAAAAAATTTTAAATTTTGACTTCAAATTCGTCAGCAGCGACCCCGAAAACCCTCTAGGTGATGTTTTTATCGATTTTCATAAACGTTGAAAAATTGACCATTTATGGCGGCCATTTTGAGTCCACCGTCTTGAATTTTCAAATTCTGACCCTAAATTAATAATCACCGACCCCGAAAACCCCCTACACCGAGTTTTTATTGATTTCTATAAACGTCGAGAAATTAGCCTTCTTTCGGCCATATTAGACCACCATCTTGTGTCCGCCATCTTGAATATTAAATTTCTGACCTCAAATTCGTGATCAGCAACTCCGAAAACCTTCTAGGGCATGTTTCTAACGATCTTTATGAACGTCGAAAAATTTGCCAATTTTGGCGGCCATCTTGGTTCCGCCATCTTCGAATTGAAAAAAATTAATAAAAAATGTGGAATCTATGACACCAAAAACACTTTTGAGTAAATTAACAGAGTTAAAATTACGTTCAAAATGGTCCGCCATTTTGAAAATTCAAGGACGCCATAAAATTGCCATACGGTATTAAAAAGTATGTAGACATTCTAAGCAAAATTTTAAGCCCAAAAAAGTTTATTTATCTCAAAAAGTGAAATGTGCAGGGGGGGGGATTAGACAGAGAATGCCCCATAACTATATTTTTCTTCTACAGTTTAGTAGATACTCCTGATGATGGCCTAACAAGCCGAAATCGATCGAGTGATTTTTTAAACCTATTGTAAATTTGCGTAATATTTAACAAATGTTTTTAAAAAATTTAAAAATGTGTGTACTGCTGATTATTAGTGAACAATCCCGCAACAGAACGACACCTGAATGGCACTCCGATAAACTTGGTACAGCCGCTATTTCGACCCCGCATCCGATTAGAGTCGAGAGTCACGAAGCCGAAGAGGGATTCGTATGGGTCAAACTCAAACGAAGAACATACGTGAGCTGCTATTCCACATCAAACGAGCCAATAGACGCCTTTCGAGCAAAAATCGATGCCTTAGAAGATAAAGCGCGATAACCCGATGGGGCTCGTGTTATACCTGGAAATTTTAACGCAAAGGCGCTGGTGTGTGGCATAAGCGTTACAGACACGAGAGGACGGTATATCCTAGAGGTGTCAGCCAGAGTACGACTGACGATGATGAATGAGGGTAGCGTATCAATATTCAGAAGATCGGGCTACGCTGAGATGGTCCCCGACATCACTCTTGTGTCCGACGCGGTTGCACATGATGTCATGGGATTGAGGGTTATAGAAGATTATACGGGTAGTGACCACCAATACATCACTTTCAGATGAATACATCATTTTCAAACATGTGATGCGTAGATGCCCGTGAGGAAATGCCAAATGGGGAGAAACCCCGTGGTTTATTGGTGGTTTGACAAAATAGCAAACCTCAGGAAGAACTGTCTACGACTAACACGCGCGCTCACTAGGGAAAAAAGAAGAAGAGACGGGTACATGGCAGAATTAGAACACGAACAGCAAAGAATGGGCAAGAAGAACACTGAAACTAGAAATAAGCAGAAGCAAGCGTCTTAAATGGGAAAACTTTAAACGAGATGTAGGCATGGCACCCTGGGGCTTGGGTTGCAAGATTGTGATGTACAAACTAGGATTCAGTAAGCCGCTGCTTCTCTCCAGAACTAGAAAGCACCAGGCCCAGATGGAGTGCCCATGGAAGTTACGAAGGTGATACCTAGGTCTCATTCGAGACAATCGCTGTCTCGAGGAAGAAGTTTTCCCTAAAACATGGAAAATCCAGCGGCTCCATCAGCATATATATGCTGGATACAGTGGGAAAACTATTGGAACGACTACTAAAGCCGCGGCTCACAACCGCTATTGAAGCTTCAGGGAACTTATCAAATAAGCAATATGGCTTCAGGAAGGGTCGGTCTACTTTCGGGGCGTAGAAGACTTGGTGAGACCTTCATAGCACAACAAGGAAATCACTATTCACGGAAGCTATAGTGTTAATTACTACACTGTATGGTAAAAACGAATTTAACTCGGCGAAGTGGGCGGATATGTCATCGGCGCTATCAAACGATTTCCGCGTGCCAAACTATATTTTGCGGATAATGGACAGCTACCTATTGTACAAGATAGGAAGCTACTGTTCGAACCCACGGAGGGTCAATGCAGTAAAGCGGTCACGGGGTGCCACGCAAGATTCCTGAGAATGGAAATGCCAGATGACACCTTCATGGTTGGGAACGCAGATCCATATAGACGACGCCCATTGCAAGCTCAACCAAGTAATGATAAGAACTACCTCTTGGCTAACTGGCCATGGTCTGTCCCTAGTAACAGAAAAGCAGAATTAGTTTTGCTTATGAGACTCGGTAGAAAATGAACAGATAAAGTCTCGCACAGCAATCAAATACCTATGGGGGTACATCTAGACACAAAACTTAATTTGGAGAACAGGTTAAGCGGTTCTCAAGAAACGTGTCGAAAGTAACCTTTGCCCTGAGCAGATTGATGACGAACATCGGGGGCCCAATGGCTGGAAAAAAGAGGCTTCTAATGTCAGTCAAACTCCATCCTTTTGTATGGATGCGAAAAATGGGCAGACACCATTAAAAAGGAAACATACCGTAAAAAAAATGCAGCTGTACAACGTCGTGGGGCATTCAGGATCTGTAGTTCTTACAGAACTGTCTCAGAACCTGCTGTGTTGGTTGTTGCTGGAGTGATTCCCATAGACTTAATGGCGAAGGAAAAGAAAGCTATATATGACACCAAGAGCGATCTTGGCGTCTTAGAGGCAAGAAAGGCAGCCAGAGAACACGTCATGCTTTGCTGTCAGGAGAGATGGAAGACTGAGAGCCGCGGAAGGTGGACGAAAAGGCTAATTAAAACCCTGTCTGCATGGGTGGATAGGAAACAGTGAGAAGTAAATTACTTTTTGCGATGCAATAATTGAAAATGCAGAACACAGTTTTTTCACTTGTGTCCAGTGACGGGAGGCCGACACATTGTATGTAAATATATTTTCTCACCCCTCATAATAAAAAATAAAAAAATGACAGTCCAATCGTTCCGTTCATCGCACATGGTAGCTGCTTTCATAATGCCCAGTATCCCATATTGGACTTGAGATTAGAACTGTTGTCCTTTTCCTCTGGAAACCTAATAGAGAGGACGGCTCGGTGAACAGTTGAAATTCGGATTGCGTTCCTTGATCTGTAACGATCAATTCTGACATATCAAAACAGGATATCCAGGTATTGTATACAGCAAAGGCGATGGTAGCAGTTCTAACATCATCGTATGTACCTGTCAATCAATGTCACGCAGTATCGCTGATTTTCAGAAAACGGTAGTGGACCGATGAGAGGATATTTTGTGTGTCTTGAACACTGAGTGGAATGAACGTTCTTGGTTTAACTGTCGCAATAAATAGGTTTCGTTGTGTTAAACAAGCCTAGTAATTATTTTAATTCCACACTTATGCTACTGGCTAATAGTTCAAGGAGCTCTTCATTTTTTTATTGGTATATTGCTGAAGTTATTGTTAAATAATCATTTTGAAAATAACATTTAGATGTGCTGGATTAAATTCTCTTACATTTATCGGAAATATTAATTCAAAAATAAATTAAAATACTGAAAACCTGTCTATCTATGGGGGTGGTGAATATTAGTTAGTGTAAATACAATAACTAAAGTCTAGTCTAATTTACAACTAAAACAAATTGTTTGTTCTCCGATAGTAAACAGGCCTCGTCGCAACGTAAGCAACGACCAGCAGATAAAAATCCAGCGAATTTCATCCATATTCCGAAAAATCACCAAATTCTATTCGTAATTAAGCAATGAAGGAGCGTTTTCAAAAACATGAACACATTGGAGGAAAAAACATCACTCTACAAATAAAATACAACAAAGATGGGGAAAGCCGAAAAACCAAAAACCAATTTGGAAACTATAGAATCGAACAGCTAAAAATATTTTACGTTGAGTCCACGGCAGTACCGCAACCTAGTCTTAAGTTCACGCTTTCACCAATGAAAAAAAAATCGATTTTCATCAGATAACCAAAGTTTTAAATGCCCCATCTAAGGGAATCTGGCAAACAAACAATTACTCATTGAATCAAATTGGTAACGTCAAAATGCGAGAATTGTACAATGAAATTGACAATGCAAGGCAATTCTTAAAGGCCCCCAAGATATCTAGAGGAGTCAGAAATAGCAGAGTCTCCAGTGCCTGAGTGGATGTGCTCCTCATAGCACCACTGATCTACAGAGATATTATTCTCTGAACTTTTGTCAACAACTTTAGGTTGACAGCTTTGTCCAGAGCAGGCCACCAGACTGTTACCCCATACAGAAGAATGGGTCTAACTACTGCTGTGTATAGCCAAAGGACCATGTGGGCTCCAGCCTCCAACCTTGCCCAATGGCATTTTTGCAAGAGTATAGCGTTACCGTAGCTTTCTTTACCCTCTCCATAATATTAGGTTTCCAGTTTAATTTACTGCCCAAGACGAGACCCAAAAACTTTGCTTCATCTATAAAAGCCAAGTTGAACCCATTTAAAGTGGGAGGATCGAAATGAGCAATTTTATATTTCCTAGAGAAGAGAACCAATTCGGTTTTGTGTGGGTTCACATTTAACCCACAACGATTTGCCCATGATAAAAGTATGCCCAGAACATTTTGATAAAGTTCACTAAGTGTGCCGGGATATTTTCCACGAACACTAATAGCGACGTCATCCGCATAGGCAACCACCTTGAAGCCACTATCATCCAGTCTCAGGAACAGATCATTTATGACCAAGTTCCAAAGCAGAGGAGACAGTACGCCATCCTGCGGCTTGCCTCTGCTTGCAAATCTTCTAGCGGAGGATTTCCCCAGACTGGCATTTATGATCCTGCCTCTTAGCATTTGATCTATCCAGTCCTTGAGAGATTCATCCACTCCTAGATTCGAAAGTACCCGAGTTATAGCCCCTGTAAGCACGTTGTTAAAGGCTCCCTCAATGCCCCAAAAGGTTACCATCGCGTAGTCTCCATATTCGAAAGATTTTTCAATAAAATATGTAAGAGAATGAAAAGCAGTTTCTACAGATCTCCCCTTGCAATAGACATGTTGAGATTTAGATAGCTTTGCCGGCATCATCGTGCCTCTAATATGAGCTTCTATTTATCTTTCCAGTATTTTGAAAAGGAAAGAAGACAAGCTAATCAATGTAAGGTCTTTGGGACTGTAGTGTGAGCGTTTTCCCGCCTTAGGTATGAAAACAACCTTCAGTTCCATCCATTTACTGGGAATGTGACATAGTTCTAGGCTGCCTCTAAAAATTGCCTCTAACCAGGAAATGGTTAGATCCGTATTTTTTTGTATATCCGCAGGGATACGGTTTAAAGCTGCTTATCGCCCACAGAATCTGTCTTTTGCTAATAATTTAGCATACGCGGCTACTTGCCCTATTTCCTGCTGATATAGTAGTTGCAGATTCGGAACATCCATGAAAGTGAGTCGCCAATAGTAGTTCGAGCGATTCTATACTATTTGTGGTCCATGCTCCATCCGGCCTTTGAAGAAAGCTTGGGATGGAAGGGCTAGTGGATAGTACTTTACGCAGCCTGGAGATCTCTGAAGACTCCTGAATATTGCCACAGTATAGTGTGAATAGATCCAAGATCTGTTCTTTGTACTTCTTAGTTGATATTTGTAAATTTTGAAGGCTTCCTTGAAAGGCTGGCTCCGGGCCATACCTCGCCAAATCCTTTCACTGCCTTCGTGTAAAGCAGAATAGATCTCTGATCCGCACATGCAGTCAGTTTCACCCGGTTCCTGTGCCAGCCCGCAGCCCGACAAGTCGGAGCAGGTCCTGGGTTTTCTGCCAGGATATTCAGGTAGGTGGTGGTTAAGGCCCTTTCCACCTTTCTCCAATTGGCGGGCGTGATACTGCCATCCTCTTTAGGCTGGTCAATAACTGCCACAACCAGCTGATCTTTGAGTACCTCGTTAAAAGGCCTCATTTCGGTAGCATGGAGCTTAGTTCTTTTTGCGATCTTAGGACTTTCCTCCTGAGATTTGTTTCTTTTGAAGTTTAAGCCAACTGAAGAACCTTTTCCGACTTCTGTTCGATGACTTTTTCGCCCACGCAAACATAGCTTTGTCATTCTGCGACCTGTCTTCTGGAGAGATGTTATTTATCATCTCCAGGGCCCTCCATGCCTTCCTCCTAGTGTTATAGGTTGGTTTTGAGGAACCAGCTTCATTGGTGCTTTGGTTCCCCATTATATTTCTTTGCTCAGGTTTGGTGACCCGAGTGGAGGGACCAGGCTCATTTAAGCTTATGTCTCGTTGTTTGTTTGTAGGTTTAGAGGTAGGCCTAAATACCCGAGTCTCATTCTCTATATTTTCCGGTTTTGTGAGAGAACCGGACTCTTTTATTTTACGTATTTTTGGTCTTCCATATTTGGTCCCACGAGTAGCGGAGAAAAGAGTGTCCATCTGTGCAGAGATCCGCAATACACAGACAAGGCTACTGAATCAGTAGGGCGCCAGGTATCCGGATCCACCGTTAGCGACTGAGCTAGTTTTTAAACTGGGCCCCCAGTCTGGCCGGTTATCAGACCGGTACGAATAACACCTTAACCCAGCCCAGTGATTTGTTTAAGGTTGACTTCTTTAGCGCCGTGTTTTAGCCTAGAAGCCTAGAAGCCGAAAAATCAGAAATCTAGTTACCAGCAGTCACCGCGAAGAGATAACACAGAGAGACAGCAAGTGTCAGCTTGAATCCCCCGAGCAACTTCACGCCTGACTGCCAAAATTATAACTTACCTCCAGGAAAATAAATTTTAGGAAGTGTTCAAGAGATCCAAAGTGGAAACGATGGTTTCGTTAGAGTCGTAACTATAAAAAGCAGTAATGGAGGTTTGTTTAAAAGGCCAATCACCAAATTCAGCCAAGACCACATCGCAGACATATCAAAATATTGCGTAGAATTAAAATCATTCTACGCAGTGCCACGTGATTAAAATGAAATAGTAAACACCCGAAGTGTGAACAAGGTCACCCGCCAAAGAAGATCGCCTTTTGACTTTGTTGGTAAAATTGCCAACGAGATCTTTGGTAGTAATGATGGTAATGGTTACAAGAATAGCAAAGACAAATTAAATTCTAACCAACAAAACCACCAAAAGCTGTTATCACAGCAAATACTGATAGTAGACTCAACTATCAACGTGATTAAGTACAGTTACGAGGAGGCCAATAAGAAATTTCAGGCATTCAACAACATGGTGACCAGTATAAGGAATTCACCAAGCTGGCTCTTAATGGCATGATGGAAATGATGAGACTTCCCGCATTTCAATCCTCAATAATTTACAGCATTACCGAAATCCAGCAAGGCAAACTGAACCCTCTTATTTTGACACCACACCAGCTTTAGGAACACGAAAAATGTTCTGTGACGTCACTATAGCAACCATATATAAGGTAATCCACGTCAAAACAATCAAAATTGAAGAAACCAAAACCATAGACATTTGAAATTAAAATTTCGCTGGTACAGAGATCCCGAAATGCGTTATACCACGTGATGCCAGTTCCAACGATCCACCAGCAAGAATATGTTTACATCATCTTGTAACTACTTATGGCGCTAACTGTGGATGAGTTCAATACATAATTGCCTTAAGGGGTAATACTTTTGTGATGTTCATTAGCCGCTATATGCACACAACGCATACAACTAGTTGCGAAATAGATCTGCTCAAACAAAATGGTGAGAGACTCCATAGAGCTGTCACATTCACAAGATGGGCCTTACTACGCTGTGGCTTCCAGATAGGATGGAGAATGGATTTTAAACTGTATGCAAACTGTGTTTTAAAAAGAGATATAGGATATAGGATAGACCCGATATGAGCAAAAATTACCTCAATAACCACTTTGTAGGAGATCAATGGCTAGTAAGCTTTTACGGCTACAACCAATTTCGAGGAGATTAAAGCACGTTTGGATTAAACTAATAGTCTGTGAACCAATTTCACAAGATGTGAAGAAGAAATGTTTGATCTAGACTAAGTTGACTTTCAGTTTTTTATGTATACCGAATTCCTTATCAGCAAATCAGTGACAATTTGAATTTTTTTTTTCCAATCAATTTTACAAAATATTTCACAAACTTTAATTTATATTAATAAAATATTTTTAATCTTATAAAGTTTAAGGTTATGTATTGTACTACACCAATTAAATAGTTTTATGTTTATACCTAGTTCTGAACAAATCTTAAATTCAACCATGACTCTCAGAACTTTTTTGGAACTGTAACAAAATAATCAGTCCATTCACAGCGTACGCTAACATCTGAAATTAGTGATAGAAATAAAAATTTGATCTGCAAACAGTTATGTTGGTGGTATTACCGAGTACAGCAAATGTGTATTAACAGTAAACAGCTTGTACGGTGCAATATCAAAATCGAAATACTTCATTTGTGCCCGGAATAGATTTAACTGTAAAGGACAAAACATGAATTCAAATTCTTCCAAAAAAGTCTTCCAACAATTAATGACTTTACTCACAGTGCTAATTAATCTCCAGTCAACTTTGCTAAGACGTAACTCATCCAACAGAAAAATCGTTTTATCCACCTGTTGCCTTAACATACCAAATAACGAAAATATCATTTGGAGTTGAATGTAAAGGTTAATACCAAACGGTATTCCGTACGCCACATAATACCATTTACCACCCGCCCAAAAATCAATCGGTTTCGTTACTCCGAAATAGACAAGAAAACTATGGTTTACCGTCTTTGACACCTTGCCCACTATAAATATAAACACCTGATTCGAATAGAACGCATTCAATGAACCAATAAGTTTATGTATGCGACCGTAAAATTTCATCATCAAATCCAGGTAATTGCTTAGATCACACATTTTAGTGGTTCGCATCAAATTCGAGACTTTATTTTGTGACACCGAGTCTAATTTACTAATTTCGCATATTTGTAACCCAAGCTGAATATTCAAATATTTCATAACAATTATAAAAACGATAATGATTATGGTGAAATCATAGAAAATCATTGTGTCGAAAAACGCCGATATGAACTTAGTTAGTCCGTCGAACCGCTTATAGCGCATACAATAAAGAACGGCCATTAAAATTTGCAATAATGCAACAAAATGGTAATTTAAAAAAAATATAAAATTTAAATGTCGTACAATTTTTAAATTAAAAAAATTATTATTGTGATTATTAAATGTTGTGTTAAATAAATTTAGAAATTTTAGAAATTTCTTTACAACCCGATAATTTGTGTTACGCTTAATAATACGTTGATAGTAGTTTCCGGTTAAGTTAAACAGTATTATAATGAAATATACGAACAAATTGCCTAAAACAATAGTACCGTGTCCCTGGCTCATGGCGACAAACGACATAGACAGAAACTGTATAAGAAATACCAATAAAATGAAAGATGCGTAAATATTTAAATATGTTGTGTAAGAACTCTTGTGGATGTAAATGAAATTATCACGATGGACCAATTTAAAATTTAAAATTCCATATAATCGGGCAACAATCAAAGTTGAACGTATTAAAAATTTATTCATGATGAAGCGCGTTTTAATGGTTTATCGTTTAATCTGTAAATGATACAAATATTTGGTTTTAAAATTCATTCGAACAGTTTTATAAAATTATGATAAAAATAACACTTCTATATAAAATGTTTACCAATTTATACGAGTAGCGTGATATGTTAAAATGAATTAGTTTTTATGAATTCGATTAATGGGATTATTAAATTTGTTTTGCATAATAAATTACATAAAAAATTCATCGTTACCTATTGGGATTTACTAATTGTGTAAATAATTATTTATACTTTATATCCAGACTGTGCAAATGAATAAAATTAATATATGAATGAGGAGTGTACAACCGATCGAGTTGCAAGTAAAATATTTGCTCCATTGCATGTAGGTCTCACTAAAAAAAAGAGTTGTTTTGTTTGTCCAATATACGTCTTATTACACTCCCACACAACTTTATATACAATATTCTTGTTATTTCCTAACGATGTAGGGTCTTTAAGAGATGAGAAAAGTGAATTACCGAAACTACTACATGCCTTTCCAACTGTTTTGAAATTATATTTACTCAAATAGAACTTTTTTTTTTGAAAAAGTGATTTCACGTACGGAATCGATGCATATCTGGGACGATTGTCTTCTAATAGTGGAACAAACTCTACGGATTGGCTATTTTCTGTGTCTTTTATATGCTAATGGAAGATGAGGAGGGAAATTTAGATATCTGCCCGACCAACTTGTTTTATGAAACCAATCCGTAGGCAATGAACCATTATCGTTACGTAAAATAACTAGATCTAAAAAAGGCAAACTGTTGTTATTTTCTAACTTTATCGTACATTTTATATTGACGTTAAAATTATTGAATGCTGCAAATAAAACATCTACTTTATCTGTAGAAATGGCTGTGACGATATCATCAACGTAACGGTAATAAAAAACTGGTTTAAAATTGATAGAATTCAGTACACTTTTTTCAACAAACTCCATAATGAACTACGCAACGGCTGGACTAGTCGTTGAGCCCATGGCGTGGTGTAGATCGTTGTTACTTTCTATAACAACTTTAGGTATAGGTAGTAAATTTTTATTTGATTTAATTTTATATTTTATTCAAAACTTGAAATAGTTTTTAATTTTCTTTATTGTGATATTTTTTGTATTTTATTTTTAAAAAATACTAGTTTCGAGCTTCGCTCTTTGTCAATTTTTTGCAAACTACTAAAAATTGTTTGTGTTGTTTGTTGTTTTTCGATGCTTTTCCTGGTTGTTGTTCTATTTCATTTTTGCTACCCTGTCGTACAATCTATTTGTTTTTGTATTTAGTTTTTCATTTAAAATCAGTGTGTTGTTGCGTTGTTTATAAATTTCCAACTCTTCGTACCGGTCCATTATATTTCCCTTTTGTAGCCTGTGTAATATGATTAAATTGTTGTGAATATCAGTGTATGAGTGATTCTCGTCCGTTAAGTGTTGTGCATAACTAGATTTAAAAATATCTTTTGATCGGGTTTGTTTAAGCTCATCTGTGTGTTCTTTAAATCTTACCGTGAATGAACGCCCAGTTTGGCCGATATAGAATTTTGAACATTCATTACAAATTAATTTGTATATACCACTATCTTGTGGTTGTGTTTGTTCCTGTATTTTAATTTTTTGTTGAATTTTATTGCTGGTTTTGAACGCGATGTTGTATTCATATATGTATTTGTAAAATGTTTTTCATAATATTGCAGGTAGTTTGGTTGTATTCGATGGTGACATATTGTTTTCTGGTTTTATCTTCAGTAGATAGAGTTACCTAATAAATTTTGTAAATATGATAATAATAATAATAATTTAATTTATTTATTTTATCCAAAGAAAATAAAACAATATGAAAATATAAAATACAAAGTTGTAATAACAAAAAGGATAAAATAATAGGAACTTCCTGAAATATTACATATATTTATTTTGGAAGCCCCCTCTTATAACTAAATACAAAAAATAATAATGTGCGTGAGGTGCACTCAATTACAAAAATAAACTATAGTATATATATAGAACAAAATAAAGGAATCATATAAATACAAAATAAAAATTTTATGAAAATGTACAAAACAAAACAAAAAAAAAAAAAATAATAATAATAAAAAATATGTGTCTAAGATAACAGATGAATAATTTTAATTTATAAATATAATTTTATTATAAGAAAGAAGTGATGGAAATCAAAACGTTGACCAAAACTATCACAAAATAAACAAAACAAGTGTTTTTTCAAAAATATAACTCTTCAATATTTTCAGACGCAATTAAAACCGATTTCAACTTATTAAGAAAATGATGGTAATTCAAAATCTCATCTACATTCGTAAAAAGTTTATTGTACAAAAAAGGTGCAATAAATGAAAAAGATCTCCTGCATGCTTCAATTCTAGTGAACGGTACTAGACAAGGCTCATTGTAACGCAGATTTAAGGATTTAATTTTTCTTTTTTTAGTGTAACCACCTCTTTTATAAAATAATTTCAACACCTTGTAAATATACAAGTTCCGAACATTTAATACATTTGACTTTTTGAACAATTCAAAACTATGGTAACGTGAACACTTGAAATGAATAATTCTAATAGCCGCTTTTTGTGTTTTAAATAATGGAAACAAATTATTAAAATAATAATTGTGATATAATAAGTGAGTGTGAATAATGATTTGTTTTTAATTTTGGCATTTAAATTGTAGATCATATTTTTCGGGTATCCATTATTGTTGGCGATATATTGTATCGTATTGTATTCATTTTCATAATCACTGGCAGTCATCGGGATATGGTTGAGACGATGAAGCATATGACGATACGCTGCGATTTTATGTTGAAACGGGTGATGTCATGTGTTGTGAATAGTGTGATCCGTTTGAGTTTCTTTTCTGAATATTTTGAATGCGTGTCTATGGTCTATGTTTTGGATGGTTAAATCTAAAAAATTTAACGATTTCTCTGACTCTACTTCCAGCGTGAATTTTATGTTTGTGTGAATGTTGTTAATATATCGGTGTAAATGATCCAATTGCCTGACGGAACCTCTGAATAGCATTAAAATATCATCAACATATCTGTGCCAGTAAATTATATTATTAAGGAATTTGTTCTTCGTGTTTAAAATGCATTCCTTCTCAATGTGGTTTAAGTATATATTAGCTAAAGTGCCAGAAAGAGGGCTTCCCATTGGCAAACCTTCTGGCTGTAAATAGTATTCATTGTCATGTTCGAAGTAATTTTGTTTTGTTATGACATTTAATAAATTCGTAATCTCATCTACGGTTTTTGTTTCAACATTGCTATTTCGTAATAAATTTGAGGTTATTTGTATCGCTTCATAAACTGGAATATTCGAATACATGCTTGTGACATCAAAAGGAACGAGTTTAGCACCATTTGGGATTTGCACTGATTGTATTTTATCAACTAGCTCCATGTTGTTGACAACAGAATAATCCTTTTCTAATTTTATCCGAGCCGTCAACGATTTGTTCAAGTGTTTGGCAATTTTGTAAGATGGTGACGTTGTGAAATTTATTAACGGTCTGATAGGTTTATCTGGTTTATGTAATTTAGGAAGGCCGGTTATTGCAGGTGCTTTAGGTTTGATCATTTTGTTGTGATGAATTTGATATCTATTCTGAATTAAAACGGATTTCTTGATAGCTGCATTGATTTCTTTCAGGTATGAGTTTGTAGGATCACTTTGTAATTTTTGAATATTATTTTTATCAATGTATTCTTTAACTTTTTGATTGTGTTCCGAAATGTACATTATTACCGCGGTGTTACCTTTGTCCGCTTTTGTAATGAATGCTTTGTTTTCAATCATTTTCTTCTTGAAATTGTCGATGGTTTTCGAATCGGGAGCATTATGCCTATCTGCATTACGTTTGTTATCGGTTTTGTTCAGTTCGTTAATAATTAATGTTCTAATTTCCTCTTGGTGGCTTTTGTCTGTCATGAGTATAGCATTCTCGATTTCTAACAAATGTTTGATGTTTTCGTTTGTGGTGTTTTTCCGACGCATGTTGAATTTGAGGCCTTTGTTTAGAATAACTTCTTCTTCTTCACTTAATACGATATCCGTTAGATTGTCAATTCGTTTATAAAATTCATGATTGTTACGTTGATTTATCTGGTTTGTGGTTTTTCGAGTAACCAATTTTTCAGTTTTTAGTTTTTTAAGTTTTTTATTGATAATTCTTCTTTTGATTTTGATGACATGATCTGTTGATGTTTTGATTGCTGCGATTATGTTTAAATATTCAAGATGATGGAATATTTTTGATAAATACAACTGCGCGTTGTATGTTTTTGCTGTAAGACAGTTTATCTTGGTGTATACAAGTTTTATAGATTTCGATAACCAAGTTCTTTCCGCGACGAGTTTAGCTTTTTGAGCCGCAGGAGACTTATTGTTGATTTTTACATTGATGTACTTCGGGATAATGTTCAATCTTTTACATGTTTTGTTAAATTTCAGATTGATTTTATTACGTTGTAGCTTATTCACCAAATTTGAGTAGTTGAGCACGGCTTTACGTGATTCATCATTATAAATTCCGTAATAATGTAAACACATTATTATTTGTGGTGGCCGTGGCTTATATCACACTTAAATTATTTGATTTAATTTTATATTTTATTCAAAACTTGAAATAGTTTTTAATTTTCATCAAACAAGAGTGCATGAGATCGCCCGCCATTGTATGCTGCTAGAACCATGCGGTTACATTTAAAAAATATATCCTAATTTTTGTTGAACAGATTGCATTGTTGAAATTTGGTGCAACATATCATATTTTACATACAAGGCCTATACGATAGAGATTCCAGAAACCACAGTCGAATGTCAATCTTTTGATTTTTGTTGAACCGATTTCGTCGTTGAAATTTAGTGCAACATGCCCATATATACATTGCTTGTTATTTATATCGCTGACCCCTAGGATTGGCCATGTGATGCTTTACATACAAGGCCTATATGATAGAGATTCCAGAAACCATAGTTGAATGTCAATCTTTTGATTTTTGTTGAACCGATTTCGTCGTTGAAATTTGGTGCAACATGCCCGTATATACATTGCTTGTTATTTAAATCGCTGACCCCTAGGATTGGCCATGTGATGCTTTATATACAAGGCCTATACGATAGAGATTCCAGAAACCATAGTTGAATGTCAATCTTTTGATTTTTGTTGAACAGATTTCGTCGTTGAAATTTGGTGCAACATGCCCATATATACATTGCTTGTTATTTAGATCGCTGACCCCTAGGATTGGCCATGGGATGCTTTACGTACAAGGCTTATATGATAAAGATTCCAAAAACCACAGTCGAATGTCAGTCTTTTGATTTTTGTTGAACAGATTTCGTTGTTGAAATTTGGTGCAACATGCCCGTATATACATTTCTTGTTATTTCTATCGCTGACCCCTACCTGTTATTCATATTGATGACCCGTAGGATTGACCATGTGATCGACCTTGTGACATTTAGCGTACTAGTTACTAGATGTATACAGTTTGTAGCGTTGTATTCAATATTTAATACTTCTGATTTCAAGTTAAACTTTTTTGGGATTTATATGCAACAATTATATCGCCTGAATGAATGCAATTTGTAGAAACACATACATACATATTTTTTTTTATTTGGGAAGAATTTCACTTCGGTTTGAAACTTTATTTGGATTTTTTCTCCAAATTTTTCATTGCTCGCATTTTATTTCACACACAATTTCCCCTTAAAAAGAATCATTGATTCGTCTGGTGGGGTATATTGTTGCACAATAAAACCAAATTGGAAAAAACAAAACAAACATAATGAGAAAGACCAAACTATCGAGAAAAAAGTGATGAAAGTAGCTTTAATAAAAATGAAACAAATTGATTAGTGTGACTTAACAGGGTGTCAGTTAGAAACAAAACAATATTCAAAAACTTTTAAACAAAATACTCTCATGTTTTGTCTTTTATTTTTTAAACACACTGTTGAATAGAAAAAGTAAACAAGATATATTTGTCCTAGCTTTGCAATGATTTGAAAATATCTTTCTGTTTTTGTTTAGGTTATTAACGAAATTATTCATGTTGGATTCATAAGCCGGTAGACATTTTTTTGAATTTGTGCGATAACTAAACCGCTTGTTTGGGGTAAATAGGGTATCTCGTGATTCAAATAATCGCGGTAATTATATCGAATATTTACAATTACTATCGCGGTACAATTCTTCGTTATCGAATCATTTAGAAACATCAAAAGATTTTTCGGGAATATCGAGCGACATTCAAAACGATTTGATAGCATCTATCACATCGCTAATTAAAAAGTAAATACAAAAAGAAATTAATTCGTCGAACTTTACTGGAATTAGTTTAGATGAGACCTTAGACGTCACCAGAAAACCTCAGCTGGCGGTAGTTCTACGAAGGAGCTATTCCACTTGACTGAATTGACTGATAGTAAAAAAAGAGGGAAATAGAAAAAAGTTCGAAACTTTATGTAATAGACAAAGGCAACATTTTTTTTTATCATATTTTTTTATTTTATAGCAAAATTTTGAGGAGAAATTTTGACAGCACACAAAAACATAACCAATAATTATAAAAAAAATTAAATAGTCCTATCAATTCAGTTAATTTTGTATCTCAAAATTATCTAAAAAATTAAATATTATTAATAGTCACATCAGAATTATATTTTTTAGTATATTTTAGTGCAGATGGCGCTGCGGTAATGTCTGGGATTTATATTCATTGTTTTGTACACTTACATTTGATTCTCTCACAGTCATGCTGAAAGTAAAATTGTTGAGTGTAAATAATTTTTTTTCAAGTTTAAGTGGATTAGTTGCCTTTTTTATCCATTCACCGAAACAGGGACAGAGTTTAATAGGAGGATAGTTCTAATATTGTAAAAATACTTAGACTGGAGTCCAATTCCCGACTTATTTTGTGGAGACTGACTTATTTCAAAGTCTACAATAAGTCCCCTCGCGAGGAAACTTATTGTTGTATACTTTCCTGACTTATTTGGGAGAGTTTCCGCATAAATGACAGCGGTATATCAAAATTATTTTCTGATTTAAATTACGTTGCTACTGTGATTTTAATAAATTTTACAATCAATAAATCGATAAGAGGTTGTGGTATTTATAGAGCGGCAACGTTATTTAAACAAGAAAATAAAGATTAAACTTCGCACAATTCTGTTAAATAGAATATCTAATAAAAACACACAAAGGTGATGTTTTTTTTATTTTAATATTTATTTTAAATTATTTTAATGAACTTTACCAATCTAAAAGTTAATCATATACCAATAATGATAAACTCTATAGTAGTACCGCATGCGAACACTGCTAAGTATCTTGGCATGACTTTAGATGCTAAACTTAGATGGAAAGAACACATAAAAAAGAAGAGAGAAGAACTAAACATAAAATTTAGAAAGATGCATTGGCTCTTAGGGAGACAATCTGAACTAGCGATCCATAACAAACTGCTGTTATACAAACAAATCCTTAAACCTGTATGGACGTACGGTAGCCAACTCTGGGGTTGTACCAAGAGGACAAATATTAAAATCATACAAACAGTTCAAAATAAAATCCTGCGATGTATTGTTAATGCACTGTGGTACATTCGAAACGACAACCTCCATCGAGATCTAAAGATCGAGCTTGTCGTGGATGAAATTAAGCATCATGCAACAAAACACCTACAACGTCTGCACCAGCATGAAAATCTGGACATACGCTGTATGCTGACTACCACACCAACCAGAAGACTGCAAAGAATAAAACCATTGGACTTATCGCGACCAGGAGATCAGTAGACTTGCTGTGGCGAAAATCCAGGGGATGAGTTACACGAAATGGGGGATAATCATGTGATTGTGCCGACTAATCAAATACTTTATAATGCAATGTAAATTACTAAATTGGTGTAAGACTCAGTCGTAATATAAATAAAAAAAAAAAATTATTTTGGCTCACAAAATTCCTCCCAAATGTATGGTTAATTTGAAATAAGTCTCGGTTTGAATTGGATCACTAAATGACTTATTCCATGCCGCCATATTAAATAAATCGACTTATTTGAAATAAGTCGCGAATTGGACCCCAGCCTTAGACGATTTACGTGAGCTATTTAATAAAATAGTAGACGAAGATGTTGAGAAATGGGACTGTGAGACAATAAATAACACTCGTGGATATCTTCTTTTATTGGAAGAAGATGGGTTGTTTTTAACACTCTTATATTTTTTTAGAAATATTTCCAGATCATATTTAGCGTGCTTCAGAAAAAAATCGAAATTGCACATTCTTTAGAAATGCTAAACGATTTTAAGAAAATAATTGAAAAAAATTCAAATAATTTTATGCATTTTGGAACAAAGCCAACCTAGAAGAAAAGGTCGGAGAGAAAATGCATCTAAGTGAAGCAAAAAAATACGTAAGAAACCTTATATCTGAAATTACTGTGAAAATCCAGAACGAAATTTAATTTTGGTTTCAGGATTTGCAACAAATAAAGTTCATAAAATTGCTAGACATTAGTAAATTTTCATCTTTTGAAATTTCCCGCGTTTAATTCTCTGAGAAAAACTTATTCTCATTTATTTGATTTTAAAATTTTAGAAACGGAGCATACTGTTATTTACAGAAACAGCAATTTTCAAAATAAAAAAAAATATTAATGGTATCGTACAATTTTTAAATAGCTCTGAGGAATAAGATCCTCAATCGAAGCTCGATTTTCTAATCTGGCCCTAATGAACATCGAAAAGCACAAACAAGACTTATTGTATTTATAAATATTTGTTAAATAAATACTCTGTGATGAATAAATTTAAAAATCAAAAAGGGTAATATATTTTCCTTATTTTCACAATTTATAATATTGCTTCCCCAATGGAAATTGTCACGCTTCGTCACTGAAATAACCATATATATGGTATGTGACATTTAACTGAATTATATTAAATTAAACCCTGACTATCCGAATTTTTCTCAAATTGTATCAAAATAATCAGTCCATTGACAGCGTATGCAATCATCTGCAAATAGAGGTAGAGCTAAAAATATTGATTGCGATTATAATGTGTTGGTTATCTTACCGAATACAGCAAATTGGTATT
This sequence comes from Tipula helvola, assembly GCA_963556165.1. Taxonomy (NCBI): domain Eukaryota; kingdom Metazoa; phylum Arthropoda; class Insecta; order Diptera; family Tipulidae; genus Tipula; species Tipula helvola. The sequence goes on from OY744481.1 coordinate 368,138,041, forward strand.
AACAGTAAACAGCTTGTACGGTGCTATATCAAAATCGAAATGCTCCATTTGTATCCGAAATAGATTTAACTGAAAATAAAAAATAAAAAATATTTGATCAAACATTTTATGTGGGACAGTAACATTAAACTGTTGTTGCTGTTTTAGTTTGCTCACAGTAGCATTTAATCTCCAATCAATACTGGTAAGCCGTAATTCGTCCAACAAAAAAATCGTTTTATCTGCCTGTTGCCGCAATAAATACAACAACCAAAATAACATTTGGATTTGTACGGTAACGTATACAATAAAAATAATTCCGTTCACCGGGAAATACCAATAACTGGTCCAAAAATCGGTATACGGTTCCTTTAGTCCAAAGTATATAAGAAAACTTTGGTTTACCGCCTTCGACACCTTAGCCACTAAAAATATAAGCACCTGATTCGAATAGAACACATTCAACGAACCAATAAGTTTATGTATGCGGCCAAAAAATTTCATCATCAAATCCATGTGCCCGCATAAATCACACATTTTAGTGATCCGCATTAAATTGGAAACGTTACTACGTGACGCTGAATCTAATTTACTAATTTCGTGTATTTGCCACCCCAGCTGGTTATTTAAATATTTCATAACAATTATAAAAACGATAATGATTATGGTGAAATCATAGAAAATTATTGAATCGAAAAATATTGAAAGGTGTTTAGTTATTACACTGTAGGAACGATGATAGTGGATATAATCAATAGCTGCCAAAACCAAGAGCAATATTGCAACAAAATGGTAATTAATAAAAAATAAAAAATTTAAACTCCGTACAATTTTTAAATCAAACAATTTGTTGTTAACATTATTATTACAAGTAGTGTTGAATAAATTTAAAAATTTTAAAAATTTCTTAATAATTCGATAATTTGTGTGATGCTTAGCAATACGTAGATAGTAGTTTCCGATTAAACTACACAGTGTCACAATGAAATATATGATATACGTGCTCAATACAACAGATTCGTGTTCCAGGCTCATGATGAAATACGACAAAATCACAGATTGTAGGAGAAATATTAGTACGACTAGCAGCGAGTAAATATTGCAACATTTCGAATACTTGTACTTGTGGATGTAAAATAAATTATCACGATGGACCAATTTAAAATTAAAAATTCCATACAATCGGGCAACAATCAATGTTGAACCGATCAAAAATTTATTCATGATGCGTTCGCTTCAAAGAGTTTACGTTAACACCGAAAATGATGAATTGATTTTGGTTTAAAATGTATTACGTACTTTCACGCGTTGTGGGAACAAATTAAATTTGGAGGATAATGTAGTTCGTTACAGCTGAATTCATAGTTACGCCCTTAATGCAAATACAAAAGAGTTTTTTGTCATTTTTATTTAAATCGATTATCGTTCGTTTTAGCTCTGGATATCTATTGGCTTCCCCACCCTAAGATTTTACTATAAAATGTTTTCTGAATTAAATCGTATTTCCAAAAGCGTATTATTAACTGTTTTTCAGCCCTGAATCATTTAACAATCACACATAAATAACCATACACTGCGAAAAACATTATTGTATTGATAAACTAGCTGACCCAGTTGACTTTGTACTATCTAAAATTGATTTGATTGTAATTCTTCATAAGTGATTATGAATCCTAGATCTCTATTGAGATCAGCAATATTGGCCGCACTGTATACGGTTTAAGTTTCGTTTGGTAATTAAATTAAACTCATTCATAATTCAAATGAATTCAATGTCTTTTATTTATTTGTATGGAAAAGAAATGAGGTTAACATTCAATGCGAAGCTTTTTGGAAAACTACTTTACGACGCACGCAAACACGCAACAAACAGTTGTCCATGCACAAAATATGGAAACTCCAAGTTAATCCCGCAAACTTCCAATAATTGGCCTTGTGATTTGTTGATAGTCAACGCGAAGGCCAAGCGCACGAGGAATTGCAACCGTTTGAACTCGAATGGCAAGTCCGGTGGAATCATCGGGATACGCGGAATCAAAATATCCTCTCCGTTATACTTTCCCTTGATAAGCGAGGCCACTCGATGATGTTGTTCATAAGTTTTTCACAGCCAGTCTCGTTCCATTACACAGTTGAGGTTGATTGATGTTACGCAACATGATGATGACTGAGCCTACTTTTAATTGCAAATTCTGAGGTTGTAATTCGGGCAATTCAACCGTCCCGGAATCAAATTTTGAATGGTTGCATTGAGATCATCAACATGTTTGTTTTGCGCCGCCAATATGACACGCTCGCTCAGCCAATTGTGATTTTTGAAATTTTGAAGAATGAGCTCTGCCTTTGATTCGGTCAACTGGCTGAAATTAGTGGGCATGTGATGAATCCAGTCGAGATGTCAACTGCGATTTACCCATTACCAATGTTCAAACACAACCCTCGCATGTTAGTCGTCAGTAGGAGGGTCTTCAACGTCGCATAACAGGAAGAGCCTAACAAAAAACACCGGACAACAGAACATGGTTCGACCATATAATCGAATCGACGCCGAAAGCAATGAAATTAAGAACTTTTTTCCTTCGGGAGCATCCGGGAAGTAAATTCCACCGGTTCCATTGTTTACAGCTTTCATCAAAAGTTGTACGCAGTCTTTTGTCGCTGATTCGATTTGCGGAACATTTGTACGAACTGCTTCGGCTGGTGCTTCGGAGTCATATTGTTGTAATGGACGATTAAATGCGACAACACTTTATTTGCCATCAATAAACACATGTCTTCTGCATTTCGCCTGTTATATACAATGTCGGATTTGAAGTTTGGCAACGCACATAACCCAAATATTTGGAGCACGATTCTCAGTTGTTGAAACGACGTCAGACTACGAACATTCACCAACAACAATCGAAGATAGTAACATTCGTCGTTATTTGGATGCACAGTATAGACAGGAGACACTCAGAGCGTCTGAAGTAAATATATTTGAACGTCCTTCAACTGGTGTTCCTTGTTTCCGGTGCTGACACGATTTCCATGATGCGTTCCATGTGTAGTAGTGTATTTTAGCATACCACAAAGTGCGGCCGAAAGCATCTGCTTGACAAACTGAGAAGAAGCTTGTCAATGTTGCCGACGGTGACCGTGTCGCTCTCTCGATTGAAATACACTCGTTGCCGATTTCCTAGATGCGCTGCCAAATGTAAGACTGTAGGGTATCTTTCGTGGATCGCAAGGGGAAAAGATGCGCCAAATCGCATCGTTGCTGCTCACATAGCGACCTATCTGATACTGAGATACTTCGTCGTTTGAATTTGTGACACCGAAAACAGCTATATCGCTGCCTTTGTGCACGTATCAGCATATGCACTTGATCGACTTGACTGAGTTACAGTATTCCACATTGGTGTGAGCTTCAAAAGTTTTAAAATATTGCCCTTGACTTTCACAACTGTAGACTGCCGATTGTCCGCAACTGATCGCCTACGATAAAATGGGTATCCGTTGGCAATCACGTCTCTCGCGTTACACTTGAAACACTGTCGCATGGTCCATGGATCATATTCTTAGTTACCACTGCATGCAATTTCGGATCAACAGCTTTATCCGTGATTTTGGCTGAGATGATGGAATCGATTACACCCGGTCTGATTTTGTCAACGAACCAAACCAAAATGTGCGCATGAGGTAGACCACGTTTTTGCTATTCAACGGAGTACATCCAATAACGAACTTGGCCGTGCTTTATGATGAAATCCATCAGAGATTTTAATTATTGTTTAAAAACTCTGGCAATGATGTCTTTGTCGATTGTGAATCTTCTTGCGTTCTCGAGTTTTTCCAGACAAAGGCACGGCAATTAATTTTTTTGTATGTACATATGTACCAATATTAGCTGATTCATTTGACTAAAACTAGGATTAATTATAATAGTTGTAACAATACTCACACTTTTTTCCAGCCGTTCGTCCACACTGCCCAACCGCAATTCGTTTATCGAAAATTGAATTTCATCAATTTGGTTCCGGTACATAGACACCATGGTAAACAACATAATCGTTTGAAAAATATTCACAATGACAGTAACCGTACCGTTCAGGGTATTCAAATATTGTTCAGTACCCAAATGCAGATAAGTTAGTCCCCGTATTGAAAAAAATGTATGATTTATTATATTCGAAATTTTGGCCACCACAAAAAACAGTATTTGATTTGCAAAATGTTTATTTAGTATGCCCATGGCACCAGATATTTTATGAAAATAACCGATTATTTCGTCAACGTCATCAACGAGTTTACCCATTTGATGTATATTGGCGATGCCAATGCGAGAAAAACGATTGATGGTTCTAATTTTAGTGCACAAATTATCATTTAGAAATTTCAGAATTATGATCGTTAACAGTTGACCAATTTGAAAATCATAAAATACAATAACCTCGAAATAATTGAACAGATAACTCACATATTCCCAAAAGCCACGAAATGTTTCCGTATAATTAAGTATCGAACCAAGGCATATAATTGCACCAATCCCAAAATAATTCAAAATGTAAATTCGATAAACCGGATTGACAATTTTTAAATTGTGAATCGCATATTTTTGTGTAACCGTATTATAGAGTTTACAAAATTTTGCCATTATTTTATAACTGTGCTGGTATTTAACCAGCTTTTGATAGTATGAAATATTCATAAACAGGAATAAGGCGATAAAATGCAATATAAACGCTGATTTAGAAACGTCTGAGAAATACAAATTTACTGTTTTACGGACTAGAAAGATAGATACGTAATTGAAGATTATCCATATGATTAAACCGTAGACTAGTGACAAACGATTAAATTTTGTTGAAATGTAGATCGAATTTCGTCTCAAAATCCATTTGAAATGGTTTAGGCCATACAATTTGGCGATGTTTAGAATTATTTTTAGGTAACGGTTATTCATGTTCTACAGCAACTAACTAAATAAATTAAATACGATTATGGATCAACATTATACTGTAACAAACTACATAGTAATTATCTGCTCAATTTAAATGTCAAATAATAAATAATAATTATAGTGAATGTAATAATTATAAAGCAATTTAAATATGTCGCGTCAATAGTTTGATTCATTCAATAGTTAGAGAAAATTTTAAATCAAATCAATGATCAGAGTAGTTCTTTTCTGCTTTTGATAAGTACAAGACGTATCATGCATATTAGTAACTCTTTATTCTTAGTGTAAACTTATATTATCATTAGCTCAATTACACAACTTATTAATTGAACGTGAAAATCATGCTTTTTATCCAGATATGCTATCGAGACTACAGATTTTCCCTTTTATGAGTAAAGACACCAAAGCAAACCAAAGTCAATTTTTAGTACATTTATCATAAAATAGGAAACTAGTAGATGATTTACATTTAATCTTCTGCTCTATTTTAAAAGACAGAAGATGATACGTTAAAAGTATTCATTTTTTTATTATTTCCTTCCATTATGAAGAGGCATATTCAAAATGTGCTATTTAATACTATTTGCCGCAACCCACAAGTTTTTTTGACGAAAAAAAATGAAAAAATCGAAAAATGAACCTGTTTATCATATTTCGTAAAAGTTGCTCAAAATTTAAAAGATCATAGTAACATTTTGAAAGAAAAAAGTTTTAGTATGTCCGTCTCATTTTTTATATGGATAAAATGTATTCGCACTTTTCCTCATGTATTTATACTTTTGAAATAACAAAATATAATGCAAACAACAATGACGTAGCATTGTCAAAATAAACACAATTCTTAGTGTTGCAAGTGCCAGTATTTTTAAGTGAATGATAGAAGCAGCTACAATTTCCCATTTTTTTTTGCATGCAAATATCTGAATAGATCTATCGAGACGTATAAAACAACACAGCTATTATCTCAATGAAGCATGTTTTTAGTAACAATATCCGCCGCTATCTTTATGGCAGCATGTTCGTTTCCAGGATAGAATGAAAATGTCATTTTGTGTTTTCTATCGAAATTTATAGTAAACAAAAATAACATGAAACAATTTTTATATTTTAAAATATTTCTAAGTAGTGTTAATAAAAAGGATAGTTTTAAATAAGTGAAATGTGATATGGTTAACTATTTTAAACAGAAAAACCATTCGGGTTTTTATTAAATTCTGTTTAATATAGTGAAATATGTTTAACCTCAAAAGTTGTATTTACTCCGTTTCTATCGCACGACTTAAAGATATTTAAAAATTGTTTCATGTTGGGTTTTTAGTTACATATATAATTGCATGCTTAGTATTAACTTTCTTTATACATAGGCTTTATACATCCGTATAGGTCAGAATTTTAATATTCAAGATGGCGGACACAAGATGGTGGTCGAATATGGCCGAAAAAAGGCTAATTTTTCGACATTCATAGAAATCAATAAAAACTCGGTCTAGAGGGTTTTAAGGTCAGAATTTGAAAATTCATGACGGCGGACCCAAGATGGCCGCTATAAATGTCAATTTTTCAACGTTTATAAAAATCGATAAAAACATGATCTAGGGGGTTTTCGGGGTCGCTGTTCACGAGTCTGAGGTCAAAATTTAAAAATTCTCTCAAAATAGTACCAGATTCTCGATAAAAAGTGCTATTTTTAGACATTTTTTGAAAAAATATCTAAAAATACCACATTTCGGTTATTACAACATCTAGTCCAAGCACTCTCAAAACCGTTTAAACAACTGCGCCGCCTCCAGTTTAACCAGATTTAATTTTTCGATTACAATTATTATCGTTGTTGAGTACAAATACCATAATTTATGTTATTTAAGCAATACATAATTGATTACTATTGGTTGGATAAACTCTTACAGAGACCAGGCGGCTTTTGCCTTGTAACCCAAATTTAAAACGAACACTAATCGATATAAATTGTAAATGAATTGAGTAAAAATTCGATATAATTTTCTTTTGTGTCCAAATAACAGGTGTAACTATATGAATTCATCTGGAACAAACTATTACTCCCCTAATTTGAAGGTGTTTGATACCAAATTTTTAGTTATTAATGAAATTTAAAACCAAATATTTTCGTTATTTTCTGTTTAAACGTCAAACCATTAACACGCGTGCATTATGAATAAATTTTTGATATGTTCGACATTGTTCGTGGCCAGATTGTATGGAATTTTTAATTTTAAATTGGTCCGTCGTGATGATTTATTTTACATCTACAAGAATAATTATTCATTGTGTTTAAATATCTATGCGCTTTTGGTTGTATCGGTGTTTCTGAAACAATTTCTGACTTTGTCATTTTTCATTATGGGCCAGCGACACGGTGCTGTTGTTTTGAGTAATTTTATCATATATTTTATTGTGACACTGTGTAGTTTATTCGGAAACTACTATCAACGTATTATTAATCATAACACAAATTATCGAATTGTAAAGAAATTTTTAAAATTCTTAAATTTATTCAACACAACTTTTAATAATCACAACAATAAATTTTTTCATTTAAAAATTGTGCAACATTTGAATTTTCTAATTTTTATTAATTATCATTTTGTGGTAATGTTGCTCGTGATATTGGGGGTGTTTGATGGTTTCCGGTATCAGCACATCATTGGTGCAGTAATTATGTGTCTTTTATTCTTTTTCGACATAATCATATTTTATGATTTTAATTTAATTATTATCGTTTTTATAATTGTTATGAAATGTTTAAATAATCGACTTGGGTGGCTTATACGTCAAATTAGTAAAGCAGATTCGGCTACACAAGATAACATTTCGAATTTGATGCGGATCGATGATCTATGCGATTATTTGGATTTGATGATGAAATTTTATGGACGCTTACATAAGCTTATTGGTTTGTTAAATACATATTATTCGAATCAGATGTTTATGATTTTAGTGGTCAAGGTTTCGAAGGCGATAAATCAAAGTTTTGCTGTTTACTTTGGGCTAATGAAACCGACGCTCGATTTTTGGGCGAGTGGTAAATGGTATTATCCGGCGAATGGAATACTTTATGGTACATGCCTTTGCATGCAAATCCATATGTTATTTTGGTTGTTGTATTTATTGCGGCACCAGGCAGATAAAACGATTTTTCTGTTAGACGATTTACGGCTTAGCAATATTGACCGGAGGTTAAATTGTAATGTGAGTAAAATTATAGATTGATGAAAAAGTTGGCTAAAAAGAACTGATATTATATTTTATTTTGTTATTCCAGTTAAATCTATTCCGGATACAAATGGAGCACTTCAATTTTGATATAGCACCGTACAAGCTATTTACTGTTAATACAAATTTGTTGTACTCGGTAATATGACCTAAATATCTGTATCACGATCAAATTCTAACTTTAGCGATTAATTTCAGATGATTACTTATGCTATCGATGGACTGATTATATTGATACAGTTTCAAAGAAGTTCTAATAGCCATGGTTAAATTTAACAGATGTATTTTAAATACTTAATCCCGTGTATTCAATTGCCGTTTCGACTATTTAAGTTTTTTAACCATTTAGTTTTAAAAATATTTGATTGTTGTACATAAATATACAAAAATTATTTTACTAATAATTAATTAAAATTTGTAAAATGAATTGTTGTTGATTCGTTTTTAATATTCGGGTAAGGTTAATAGCCGACGGGGTCTCTACAAGTCTTCATTAAATTATAGATAAATCTCCATATGCTAAAAATCTATGTGAGAGATATATTTTTACAATGGTTTTGTTTGTTTTGCATGTTCATAGTTCCTTTTACAATAGTATATTGATTGAGCACCTTATTTAAGAGCCAGTACGGAATAAGTTGGCATAGGGTAGGTAGCCAATACTAGTTTTAGCAAAATCAATTGTCAGAAATAAGAAAATAGTAAAGCAAACCTGAACAGCTTTATCAAAGTTATTTACCTCAATATCAGTACACTTCCGAAATTATGATATTTTACCCCGTACAGTACACGAAGTGGCGAAAATAAAAAACAAAAAAAAATTGAGATGCCACCCTGAGCGTCTCATCCAACCAGACTATTTCTACAATGTGGTCTGCTTATGGTGATTTCTAATGCAACTTGAAAATGCCTTCAGTCTTTACTAGTCTCCTAATCAGTCTCACAGCCGGGCACTATCTGGCTTGTGACACCTATTCCTACAGTAATTATGAAAATTAAATAAATGTTAAGTCTGATCTGAGGTACTGAGCAGTTATGAATCGTGCTAGTTGACTGAAATTCTTAACCACGAATATCGTGATCATGGTAGATACCTAAAATTTTACCCGACGGATGCTCTAGCCGTTATGCTACTTCACCAATAATTTTGGCTGGATTAAATTTGTATGCTAATTTTGCAGAACATTTGTGCACAGTGTTGCTTTGTATATGTATGTATACGAAGACATTTTGACCCATATTAGATTCTCCCCGTTTGCTTCTAGTGTTATAATGCATTTTTCCTTTTCCTTTAAAATGCGATGTCTTGACGTACTGATCGATTTATCATACTGGCTTCGCTATTTTCGTCACAGCCCAGCAATTTTCGCAATTCGTACTCGGAACCTTGACAAATGTGATGCTGATCATGGTTTATCATGGTCGATTTAAGTTCTGACAAGTAACAATCCCAGTCGGTATGATTCTCCCCTATACGTAAGCTCTAATCGAAGACAAGACGGTTCGGTAAACTCGTTCGGCGGCGTTGCTCTAAGGCGAACGATACGGTGTACGACAATGTTGAATTCTATATTTGGATAATATAGGTGACGAAAAGCCAATGATAGGAAGTGTTGTCCGTTATCAGTGCGTACAGTTTCCGGAACAGAATGGGTCTGGAAAATTTCTTTCTCTAACAAAGAATACGTTGAGGCTATGCTTCCTTAAACGGCTTCAAATACACAAATTTTGGGTAGTGGTCCAACACAACTAGTATGTGAGTGTTGTGATTTTTGGATTGTGGAAATGGCCCAAAAAAATCTAAATATAAATATTGAAATGGCCTTGTGGTCTCAACTGTTTATCCCATTGGGGGCCATAATGCAATGTTAGATGGTTTTATCATTTTGCATGTAACATAAATTTCGTACGAAGGTTCTTACATCCTTGGCTATCCCAGGCCAGTAAAATTGACGTTATAACTATCCTGAATTCGTGCTACATATTCTGGTTCAAGGAACTCAGGTGAAGTTAAATCCACGCATAACGTATCATCAGTATTTGAATCGAGAATTCCATTATCTAGAGCATCCGGCACCACATTAAGGCTCCCCTTCCGATGTACGATATGAAATTTGAAACCCTGGAGTTTCAAGCTCCATGGCAAGCTTCCCGACAAATCTCTCAAATTCATAAGCCATTATGGAGGCTCACATGGTCAGTGATAATCAAGAATTCAAAACCTTCTACATACGCTCTGAAACGCTTAACGTACAATACCATTCTAATTCCGTAATGCTGTATTTACGTTGGGCAGGATTCAATTTGTGGAATTAAAATGCGATTGAATGTTCTTCCTCGTCCCTAATTTGGTACAATACCCTTCCGAATCCTGTTGTTGACGCGTCCACTTGAATGAAAAATGCTTGGGTGTAGTTCGTGTGTACCAGAACTGATACCGTGATTAGTGCCGCTTTAAGTTGTTGCCTTCGCCTTCTTTTTCATTAAGTTTGTCAAGGGAGCTGTTACGGTAGAGTATTCGGCAATGAATCGTTGATACCAGCCACTTTTAGTGGTAGTAGGCGTGGGAAAGATCGTGATTGCATCAATTTTGTCCGGATTGACCTTAATGCATCCCTCACCGATGAGATATTTCAGATATTTGACCTGCCGGAGAACAAAATGGCTCTTCTCGATGTTAATAGTGCACCACAACCATTCAGCAATGAGCTGGAGAAGTGCAAGGTGTTCTTCAAAAGCTCTAGACGTAACCAATCCAGATACACGAAAATCCTGTCGTGATACCGGTGAGGAATCACCCTGTCCATCAACTGGCACATGCTTTGTGGTGCGTTACATAACCCTAAAAGCATGACCGCGAACTGATACAGAGTCACTGATGAATGGAATTTGCGAAAAGACATCTTTCTAATCCAAGCTCGATATGGAAGTTATGTTTTCCAATCGACTCAGAAGATCGTTGATCAGCGGTAATGGATAGGCATCTTTCACAGTCGCGTCATTAACCCTTCGGTCGTCTAGGCAGAACCGAACTTTCCCATTAGACTTTTTCACCAGTGTGACCATTGAACACCATCGACTTTCACTCTCCTCAATCACGCCGAGCTCGATCATGTGGTCCAACTCATCATAGAGCTGTTTTTGAATTGCAGGTAAAACCGCAAAATGTCGCTGTGTCAATTTTATGAGATATTACGTTGGTGCGGCCCAATCCCTTCTTGGTCAAAGAAGGGAATAGACGAATCACGTCCAACAAAGCACTACTATACTCCTCGGATGGGTCGTGTATCATCGATGCATTTTTTGAAGCGGTATTTACTATTTTAGGAACATTGGATTTTATCTCAGAAATTTTTATTTCTATAACAACGGTGTGAAAGAAATCCATGCCTAAATATAGTTCTTGGGACAGATTCGGAGCCAGATACATGTGTATTCGATGGAATTGATTATTGAATTTAACGTTGGCGTGTATAAAACCTAATATGGGTTCGGTAGTGCCCTTGGCTATAACTGATTTGGACGGAAAACTATGGAATGACTGACCTAGATATTTAATAAAAGACTCATAACCCTTCCCTAAACCACTAATGTTAGCGCCTGAATCTAATAAACCCTATACGGTTAATAATCGCTTTGACGAATAGCCGTCCATCCGTATGATTTTGTATACAAGCGCTAATCTTCTTCTTCATCTGTTTCCGTCGCTTTTAATATTGATACAGTTGCTTGAAGCGAGGTACCAGTCGAATGTATGGCGAAGGGAGGATTACTTTTTTTAAGATGGAGGTCGGGTTTTTTTTAACGCTGATATAGCTCGGGATCCGTATTGGATACCGCGTCGTCCTTGGTAATTTGTGTTGAGTGCGATGTTGATGGAAGGTGAGATCCCCGAACTTGATTTTCCTCCCGACGTTGGTTTTCCGAAACAAAACACCTTACGCGGCTCTCGGCCAAATTGTACCAGTGATCTGTAGACTGACAATTCCAACAAACTCGAGTATTGAATGATACTTTTTGATTCGGGTTCGTACGTAAGCTAGCATTATGGCGAGAGTAGTTATTATTAATGGCACAGAGTTCCGGATCGATGATGTAGTGCCTTAGGCATTTTGCCGCATCGGCATTAATCTTTGATTCAGGATTAAATTTACCTGGAGAAACATTTATTGTCGTAGTAATGAACCAATTCTCGTGCATAATTCTAATGGTTAAAAGAAAAAAGTAAATTATTTGGGGCAAGATTACCCATACAGGTCAAAATTGTCTCTAGTAAGATGTCTACGAAATTTATTTCCATGAACACCAGCGAAGGTTTGTTCACGAGATAGGATTAACCGCCTTTGTACAATATTTTGGAACTTTATTAGGAAAAAGACAATGAAGACACTAGCTATTAAACCACTCTCAAACAGGACATGCCAGAACCGTCGATCTATTTCCCGATTGAAATACGCTAAGATGTACGAACGCATACGATATTTTGAATTTCTAGAATTTTTTTTGCGATCACCAAATCATAGATTACTTGTGCGAAGTCTTCATTGCATTCTTGAGATGCTTGCAAGTTCTATTTTAATGGTTCCAGCAAAACATCATTTTGGTTTAGATCAAGCATCTATAAGAGATCGAGATCTAATTTTGTAACAAATTTATCAATGTTGTTGTAAATTGTTGTATGAATAATGTCAACCACTTTCGTACTAATAGTTAGGCTTTTTAATGTTATGCCTAAAGTAACGTACTTTATTGTTTTTACTCGACCGTGAAAGCGCATACGACGGTAACTTGTCCCGCTAAGTAAAGTTCAAGAAAATGTTTTAAATGTGTCAGACACTTCTTATTCCCCCTTTATCAAATCTTCTGGTAAAATATTGGAAGGTAATGCATTTTTTTGCTACATTCAACAGTTGAATCCTGAAATGTATCAGTTTTTGTTTTTGCAATGCCAGGAGCTTCCTGTAGTGAGCTTTAGCTTGAATTTATTGATGAACTCAATATACAAATAAATTGAGATGTAAGGTAGCATTGTATTGGCTAATGTATAATAAATATCAATCTACGACTTTCTGATTATCAAAGACAACTATAGCTGTCCATGCTAATACCCCAAATTAATTAATCCAGAAACTTGATCTGCGCGACAAAAAATCATGAAGTCACGGGTTGATCACGAGGCTGACGTGGAGGTATGCAATGTGCGCTTGGTTAGTTTATTATAAAGTAACACAATTTTTAAATCAGAATTAAAATTGATTTGTTTTATTTTCTAAATTAATTATCATCAAGTCGAAATGTTTATTGGTTTGTTAGTGTAAGTGTTTTCAACCATGCTAGGCTATTTTTTTACCTCTGGGAGTTGGGCCCGGATACAATCATCATATTTTTTTTGCGTCATTGGCTCCTCAGTTTATCACAATTACGATTCCACATTTAAATCCAAAAGTCAGTTATTTCCATTTCTTGGCCTTGAACTCCTCAAAACTTCTCCATGTTATCTTTCTAGAAATATTTTGTGAACCGCCGGTTTAGGTTAACAAAATAAAGTCAGCGTTCAAGATCAATATTTCTTAAAAAACAGTTTGGTATTACTTCTGAGCTGTGGCGTAACTACAAATTTTGGGCCCCCGCAATATTTTTTTGTGCCCCTAAACATGCTTCTTGTACCTATGAACAAGTAAAGCTTTAAGTGAAAAATTTATTTCTTCCTACTGGCTAGTCTCGCATTAATTAAAAGTATCTGATTTTGAGAGTAGATGACACGAAACATCTAGCAACTCAATTCTCTGACGATTTCTAAATATATCGAGGAAGCATCACAAATTTTGAGCATAATTTGAAAAATATCAAGAATTTCGAAATAATCTCAAAAAATGTCGAATTTTAAAAGTATTTTGAATATTCTTGAAAGTTCTCAAATATCGAATTATCCGTAAGTTTTGTTAAAAATAAATTTGATATTAAAGGGTGGCTAAATTTTGGGATAAATTTGGGTATATTTGTGACAATGAGCTTTAGGCTTTGTAGGTATAAATTAATATTAAGTATTTGGATTTGGACCTAACATTTCTGAGCCTTTAAATAACTTAAGATTTTTGTTACAATGTTTTATGTGCAAAAAATATCTATTTGCAAAAAGCTTCAAGAGCTTTTAGTTTTAAGAGTTTTCACTGATCGAAATTTTTTCAAAATGTATCCTAAAGTTCCGTTAGAATGAGCTTTAAGATTGATAATTAATTTATACTTTTTCGGTTTGAACTTAACCTTTTTGGAGCTTTTCATAAGTTGAGATTTCGTTAAAATGTTTTAGGAGATTTCACGTATAGAAGCTTTTTAATACAAATCATTTACTTTGTATTCTGTAATTTGATAGTTTACTGGAAGATGGGATTTTGAAACAAATTTAAAAATTTTGTTTTCAATAAGCTTTAAGCTTGACAATTAATTCATACTTTTAGGATTTGAATTTAACATTTTTGAGCTTTTTAATAATTTCTGGTTTTTAATAAAATATTTTAAGAGCATAAATTATGTATTTGAAAGTTGTCAAGAGCTTTAGTTTTGGGAGCTTTCACTTATTGAATCTTTTTAAACAAACCATTTTACTTCGAAATTTGATATATCATAACAAGGGATGACGTAATTTTGGTTAAGATTTAGAATATTTGTGCTCAATGTAAATTATTAAGAGATTTTAGCTTTAAGAGCTTTTCAAAAGAAACCATTTGACTTTTAAATTTGATATTATAAAGGAAGGTTGGATTTTGGGATTTAATTTAAAATGTTTCATGAGCATAAATTATGTATTTGCTATAAATTTCAAGAACTTTTAGTTTAATAGCTTTCATTTATCGAAGCTTTTCAACTCAAATAGTTTTACTCAGAAATTTGATATTACAAAAGGTATATTTTGGAGAAAGTTCAGAATATTTGTTCCTAATGTAAATATCCTTCATCCAAAATGTGTTTCTATTTTCGAGCTTTCCATGTTTAAGGAAACCAATTGGTTTACCTGCTCTGATTTAATTTTGTGGACATATTCAGGCCATTGTTCAAAAATAGATAAAACAGAACGTGATTCATTTAAAAGGCCTCAAATGAAACGAGACATCTTGCAACTTTATGCTAATAATTTGAAAAATATCAAAAATTCCGAAATAATCTCAAAAATGTCGAATTTTCAAAGTGTCTTGAAAGTTTTAAATATCACGCATCTCATTTTCATGTTAAACTCTAAAAATATCAAAAATTTACAAAATCAGGAAAATCTCACCAAAAACGACCAAAAAAAAAACCATCACTAGTTGCACAATTAAGTTGGAATTTGAATTTTCCAGAGAAAATATAAGTCGAACGAACGCTAATTGATTATAGAGACTGACTGGTTTGGCTCAAGTGAGGGGAACAAGAATTTATTTTTAGTCGCGGTTACGTATTTTTCTAGTTTCTTCTTGATTTTTACGGACCTCACAATAATATATCGCAAGCTGCTAACACCAGCAGATTACTATAAGCTTTCCTTTCTTAAATCAAATTCAACCTTTTCTTATCAAAACTTGCTTGTAGAAAGGTAGAATTGGTCTGACTAAAGACTCAATTTAATTTGTAAATTTTGAATTTTAAATGCAAAAGAGGTATTGGAGTTACGCAAAACGTATAATACAAATAAATCAACCCGGCAAACACTAAAGTTGTTGTCGTTTGATGTAGAAAGCTTTTATTTCAAACGAGCTTGGCCAGAAAGTATTGATCAGAACCTAAATGCATTTCTATTTCTATGGAGTCAGAACCAGAAGGAATGGTTGAACAAGTCTTAAGAAAATATTTAACAGCTAAAGGAACGATTTCTTCATTTTCTAAAAATTATGCCACCGCCTTTTCTTAAAAATTTCTTATGTACCGTTCTGATAATTTGAAAAGGTGGTTTACTTTACGCTTAATCTGAGCTATGTAATCTGCAATTTGCACTAATAAAGGAAATCTCGTGGGTCCCAACAATCGTGGGCCCACTCCTTGCGGCTGCGGGTGCTGCGGGTAGCGGGTATCTAGTTACGCTACTGCTCCTGAGTTTTTCAAGCTATAACTCAAAATCAAAACAGGGTGCAAGCTTTTTTCAATCTCGTTGAGAAATGTATATTTCACTTTCTCTGTCTTAAAACGACGTTGAAGTATTGGCCTTTCTAAAAATTTGCCTTGCTTGAAATAAATAGTTTCAAGTGACAAAATGAGCATGTTTTGTATTAATAATCGGGTTTATTTGAAGTTTTAGCTTTATTAGTTTTGGAACTATTCCAACTCTATAACTTTTTTTTAGACATTTTCGGGAAAACTGAAATAACCCCTCCTCAACTTAATCGAATAAAAGGCCGGTTTTAATAGTAATTAATCGTAAATTTAATCATCTATCATTCACCATCCACCATCTATCATCCACCATCCCTTATCCAAAATTCGCCATCCACCGCCCACTATGCACCATCAACGATCCACCATCCACCATCCAC
Source organism: Tipula helvola (assembly GCA_963556165.1). Lineage (NCBI taxonomy): Eukaryota > Metazoa > Arthropoda > Insecta > Diptera > Tipulidae > Tipula > Tipula helvola. The sequence goes on from OY744481.1 coordinate 368,154,697, forward strand.
CATCCACCATCCACCATCCACATTTCACTATCAACCATTAACCATCCACCATCAACCATCAACCATCGACCAACAACCATCCACCATCCACTATCCACTATAGCCATCGTGAAGGCTGGCTTTATCCATTGAATTTAATTTCCATAATATAATGCGCCTAAATTTATGCAAACAACGCTACAACTTACTTATAAATATTAAATTTAAGGAATACATATAAATAAAAGGAAAATTCCTCACCCAACCCAGTATCGCGCTAAACTTAATATTGGGGCATTTATAATTTAAAAAATCCAAACAGTCTCTACTCGCACACAGGCAGCTCTTTTCCAAAGAGTCCCACTCAAAATAGTGTATTGTAGCACTAGCGCGAAAAGGACACCATTGCAAAATGAGTATGAAAATTGAAGCAAGACCGACAACAATCGCAAAGATAACCGGATTTGAACTGCGCCGAGTTTATTATACATAAGAAGTGAAAAAAATTCTTTATGTTTATTACATGCAGGAAGAGAATATATAGAATTTATGATATTTCGAAATATTATTACTGGGTTTAGGAAGAGTTGTTTAAATTAAAAAATAGTAATCTAAATCAGTGGAGTCTAGGACATGTTTGCGATAGAGCGTCAATAACAAATGTTATCAGAACATTGATTTTATTCATTTAAATTAACCGTTTACTATTGGATAATAATATGCATGTTAATTTTTGTAATAAATAGTCGGGTTTAGTCAAATAAAACAAAATGGAGTTTAAGATTGGGAACCCGTCTCTGTAAGTTTTGTGTTGTAATCCAATTTGAAAACGAACCCTAATCGATTTAAATTGTAAATACAAACATTTCTATTGTGTTCAAATCACGGGTGTTTCCATCTGGAACAGACTAATAACAACTAATACTCCCCAAATTTAAAGGTGTTTCCAATCAAAAAAAAGAACGTTCTTCAAATATATTTTAACACCAAATATTTTTATCATTTTCTATTTAAACGTTAAACCTTTAAAACGTGCACACGCATCATGCATACATTTTTGCTACGTTCAACATTGTTCATTGCCAGATTGTATGGCATTTATAATTTTAAATTGGTCCGTCGTAATAATTTATTTTACATCTACAAGCACAATTATTCGATGTGTTTAAATATTTATGCATTTTTGGTCGTACTGGTATTTATGATACCATTTCTGGCTTTGTCGTATTTCATCATGAGCCAAGGACATGGTGCTGTTGTTTTGGCCAATTATATCATATATTTAATTGTGACACTGTGCAGTTTCATCGGAAACTATTATCAACGTATTGTTAAGCATAACACAAATTATCGAATTGTTAAGAAATTTTTTAAATTCTTAAATTTATTCAACACAACTTTTAATAATCACGACAACAAATTTTTTCACTTAAAAATTGTACGAAGTTTAACTTTTCTGTTTTTTATTAATTACCATTTTGTTGCATTGGTGCTCGTGCTTTTGGGTGTGCTCGATGGTTTTCGCTATCGATTCTACCTTGGCGCTGTAGTCATGTGTCTTTTATTCTTTTTCGATATAATCATTTTCTATGATATTAATTTAATTATTATCGTTTTGATAATTGTTATGAACTATTTAAATAACCGTCTTGGAATGCAAATACATGAAATTAGTAAACTAAATTCGGGTACACAAAATATCATTTCAAAATTGATGCGGATCAATAAAATGAGTGATCTATGCTGTTATATGGATTTGATGATGAAATTTTATGGACGCTTACATAAACTTATTGGAGCGTTAAATGTATTCTATTCAAATCAGATGTTTCTGTTTTTAGTGGTCAAGGTGTCGAAGGCGGTAAATCAAAGTTTTCTTCTATACTTTGGACTAATGAAACCGTCGCTTGATTTTTGGGCGAGTGGTAAATGGCATTATCTGGTGAGCGGAATACTTTTCGGTATATACCTTTGCATACAAATTCAAATGATGTTTTGGTTGTTGCATTTATTGAGGCAACAGGCAGATAAAACGATTTTTCTGCTGGATGAATTACGGCTTAGCAACGTTGACTGGAGATTAAATAGAACAGTGAGTATAATATTAATTTTTGGTTGGATAGGACTAATCATAATTTTTTTGATGTGTTTGTCCCTTTCCAGTTAAATCTATTCCGAATACAAATGAAGCATTTAAATTTTGATATAGTACCGTACAAGTTATTCACTGTTAATACAAATTTGCTGTTCTCGGTAATATCGCCAATATATCTGTATTCCGATAAATTTTTTATTTCTACGATTAATTTCAGATGATCACGTATGCTGTCAATGGACTGATTATATTGGTACAGTTCCAGAAAATTTTTTATAATTAGTTTTAAATTTATCAAGTATTAAAATGTAATAAATTTGTTTCATTGCTGTTGAAGCGAAAAATAAATGTAATAAATCATAAAGGTTTGTATTTCAGATTGGGTTTGAGGCATTCTGTTAAATATGTAAAAGAACCAATGAGAAAGATAGAGTACTGTACATTAAACAAATTTTGTTGGATAGAATACTTGCTTAATGCTTTGTTGTCAGTGTTAATTGCTAATTTATTTGTATGAGGTTGTGTCCCTAAGAAGTAGATATTAATCTGAGTTTGTGAGACAGTATTACCATGCGATGAGACCTTCATCACATCTAGTTTTCGTTGTCATTACCTTCTTGCTCTACGATGTGGAAGAAGTTGGCGTAAAGCTATATCTCGATGAGTCGTAATTTGAAGATGAATTCCCATGTTGTTAATTAAATTTGTTTGACTTGCTCCACAGGCGGATTTTAAAAATGATACTATTATCGATAAAAATTATAAAAAAATGAAATCTTGTTATATCTTCGTACAGTCTGTAGAATAAGAGCGTTTAACCAAAGACAATCTAAAATCTTCAATCAGTAACTGTTCACTGAAAAAAATGTCCCA